>JAQFZC010001903.1:0-26073 GCA_034695205.1 Dicyrtoma fusca | reverse complement strand
GCATAATGGAAGTTTCCACCTTAACTGTACTTTGAATCTGTGAATAATTGTGAGGTTGTCATTAGAGGCAGTTACAGATCTGCTGTTGATGAGTGGAGGGAAGTGTTGCTTGGGCTGTGGACAGTGGAGTTTGTGTGCGTGAAATGTAAAGTAGTTCTGATTCTATTCTGCCGAGATGACTGCCGTGCTAGAACCACTTGAAAAATCCGCTCGGCCATAATGATAGACTGGGACAGACTGAAGCCTCATAGCACTCCGTCCATCCGTCCAGCGCAGCATCTTGAAGGGAGTGAGTGCAGAGAGAGAGTAGAGAGGCCTTTCGCTGGTCCTACAGATGCAGATGGACAGCCAGACAATATAATGTTGGAGCGAGAGAGTCGTGAGTTGCTGTTTTTATTGACTTGACTGAGAGACTGACACCTTGCTCAATTGGTGTGTCTGCGGGGAAAAAAGAGAGAAAAAAAAATCATCTGAGTTGAAGAAAGTCACAAGTGTCTTTCATCTCTGCTCAACCTGTCCGAATCAAGTCAACTTAAATCACTTTATCTTCCTCAACATTTATTTTCCTTACAAGACTTCACTTTTCAAATCCCAAGACCGGAGACCCTATAGACATGGACTATGAGCCAAAAACTAAACCACAACACTAGGACCAGCAACTGTGCTAGAATGAATTTCAATTGGAAACACTGAATTTCAATTCAAACTGAACAGCACAAGAGCACACACACACACACAACATGTCAACTCCATCTCAGCTCATCATCCTTCATCCACTACACACACACACACTCTTCAGTCGCCTTTCAATTCACATTCGGACGCAGTTATCCGTACTTTGAGTTTCCTCAGCTCAGTTTGGCAGGGAATTGTTACGGAGGCAGAACACACACATTGTAGTGTAAGAAGCGAAGTATAAGGTGTATCCATAAATTCTTACACACAAACTATGACATGTTCACGAGATATTCATGGCAAAAAGCTGCAGATCCTTTTAGTTACAATGTACAATGTTCTACCAGAAAAATATTTCTATATATTTTGTGTTTGTTTTTGTATCAAAGTATTTTGAGTCCGTTTTAAACAAATGGAATTTATGTACATGACAATTTGTGACTTTTAAAATATGATTCGATATTTTGCTAATTTTCAAAAAGTGTAAATACCTATAACATTCTACACCTTTGTAAAACTTATTGTACATTTTGTAACGTTTTAAAAGCATAAAACGGAACATTTTGCACCTTTCCAAAAACGTGTAAATAGGAAATTTTGCACCTTTCGAAAAATGTGTAGGTACATATGATATTTCGGAACTTTCCAAAAACTTGTAAATAGGACATTTTGCACCTTTCCATTAGCGTCTGAAAAAGACATTTTGAACCTTTCTAAAAAGTAAAAACGTGTAAATTGGTAATTTTGTGCTTTTTCAAAATATACAAATACATATTTAAAACTCCCTTTTTAAAAACCTTGCATTATTGTGCTTTAGGGCTTTACCTAGTTATGTAAAAAGGACATGATTGCGTGATCAAGAACCTATGCTTTTGTCATTTGTAATACCCGGAATAAACGTAATTTTGCTTCCTAGGCCAGACTATGGAAGGAACAGCCGGCACAATACACCAGCCAGATCAACATCAACGTCGTCATGACATAAAAACGAGAAGTCCCGAGCGAATTTTTTGCCTTCCTTCCCTTTGGAATAGCAGCCCATGAAATGCATTATAATTATGATTCCCTTTGATAATATTACTATTAGTTAAAAAGTGTCATGTGGAGCCCTGAGCTCTTGGCCACGGAGCTATAATATCGCACCTATAGGGAGCTATAAGGACCGCAGTCCCTTCAGCGTGCGTGTAACGTGAAAAAATTAAAAATACTTGGCATACACCTGTGCATGCAGGAAAGGAACGAACGGCTACCCAACCAGCACACACACATGTTATTAATGTGTAATATATAATGCACAGGGCACGCCAAGCGCAAACTTTTATGGAGCTGCATTTATTTTCTCATGCGGAGCAGTGGTGGAGATGCGGTGGTAAAAAGTGGAAAGTGGGCTGAAGAGTCTGCAGACAAGTGAGGATTGAGCGTCGAGTCAAGTGGATGAAAGTGGACATTACTCATGGTGGACAGACGGAGGGTGGCAGACAAGCTGGACATTATGCTGTGTTATGTGATTTTTTCCATGTAGTCACACAAAGAAATCCTTCCTACCTCCCACGATCAACTCAGATTCACTCGATCCATTATCCCCTAACTACATATTAACACAATCAGCCCAGGATCCCACAACCTTTCCCTATTTATCCTCAATTATTCAAATCTTTACTCGAATTTTATTGCAAACCACCCATCTCCGTCCGCCAGCTCAGCCCAGCACAAGAGCACTCGGATATATTTATACGTATAGGTACATGTATAGTCCAGCCCTCATACAGTTGTGCTCACAATATACTCACGATTACAATTAGAGACCTTCCAAATATGACGTCATAGGTGGACGTTACAACAAATGCTTAAAAATGATTTTCAACCTTTTTGAAAACTTTAATTTCTTGTTTTGACCTTTTTGAAAACTTTCATTTCTTGGGTTGACCCTTTTGAAAGTGTTAATTTCTAGTATTGACCTTTTTTAAATCGTTCGTTCTTTGTTTTGGCCCTTTTAAAAGTGTTAATTTCTAGTATTGACCTTTTTTAAATCGTTCGTTCTTTGTTTTGGCCCTTTTAAAAGTGTTAATTTCTAGTATTGACCTTTTTTAAAACGTTCGTTCCATGTTTTGGCCCTTTTGAAAGTGTTAATTTCTAGATTTGACCCCTCTAAAAGTGCTAGTCGCTAGTTTTGAATGTTTTTGAAAATGATGATTTCTAGTATCATTGACCTTGGCCATTTTGAAAAACTTAATTCGTAGAAAAACATTTTTGGAAAGCATGCTTTCCTTGGTTTCCCAGTTCGAATCTTCGAATATGTTAAAAAGTCAAGGATAAGAAAACAACTCTTAAAAACGTGTACAGAAATAAAACGTACTCGATTTAAAAACAAAACAAAAAATCAGGTTTCAAAAATGAACAATTGTGGCATTTTAGCATTTTAAAAAGTCATTACAATGACGTCATACTTGAAAGGCCCCTGCCAAATACTGAAATAAAAGCAAGAATTGAACAGTAGAATCTAAATATGTCTAATTATTTAACAATTAATTATACACAAAAGCAATTTTTGTTTTTAATGAATGAAACTGGCTAATTATAACGATTATTACAAAACACATACATACACGTTTAGGTAGATGACAGTATCCTACGTAGCTATATAGTGTAGACTCAATTAAATCGTTTCACTTAAACTATATAGGTAATTACCTACCTCGCAACAATCTATGTAAATGTGTATACTCTATAGCCCTCAGCTGTCTGTCATTTGATTCATTTGAAAGCGACTCAAGGTGGAACTATAACTGATCCTCACCAATGAAATGAATGAAGTGAACATGGAATTTATGTGACAACAAGTGAAAATCATTCATGGTAAAGTTGACAAATTCAAAACCAAATATACAACACAGCAGCAACAGCAGCAGAAACTCGACAGACGCACACACAAACTACTAATTGGGCAAATAATCTTGGTCAAAAGACATCACCACACAATCATTACTGCCATGCCATTACCATGGGAGCCACCAACAGCAGCAGTCAGCATGAAGTAATCCACCCTGTTTCTCTGTCACGTAGTATGTACATCCCCTTGTATATTTCACGTCACGTAAAAAGTTGAAAAAACTGTCAACTTCAACTTTTACCACCAACTCATTGACTCGCATAATGTCCTTCTCAATATCAATTTCGATATCGATACTCTATGCAGACAAATTGAAATTGAAATTCACAAGATTCACAATTTTAATGGACGTGAATGAGCACAGCTTTTTATTGGTATTAAAAAAAACGAGTATAAAAAG
This sequence comes from Dicyrtoma fusca, assembly GCA_034695205.1. NCBI lineage: Eukaryota > Metazoa > Arthropoda > Collembola > Symphypleona > Dicyrtomidae > Dicyrtoma > Dicyrtoma fusca. The sequence continues at coordinate 22,108 of JAQFZC010001903.1, read as the reverse complement.
TCTTGCCAAGTTTTCTCTTCCATAACAATCATTACTTACCTAGGTACACATAGGAGGGACCAAAGTGAACTAATCTACTGAAACCAGTACTAGATCGACAGTATATAGCTTATATACATAATAATGGTAACAATTATAGTGGCAATCTTAAACTAATGCCCCAACAAATAAAAGTAAAGGAAAATTGTAAGTGTAATAAAATGGACGGAAAAATAAACTGAAAGCTAGTACTGGAATTTAAGCAAGCAGTAAAAAAAAAAAAGCAACAAAAGTTGAAACATGAAAATCCAGGAGATATGACAAAGCACTACACTCTAAGGCTATAAATATTCTTGTAAACATAATTTATTTAAACACACATGTTTAACTTTACAGATAGCATTTAGCTTCTAATGAAGGTCACTCTCGAACAAATTGAATGGACATTAAATTAAAATTATCATGTACGTCGCGTGTGCACATAAAACTTCTCCATGAAGCTCTCAAAAATACATTGGCATGCAGTCCAGGATTTTATCGCCCCTATTTCATTGGGACAATGAATCGGAATAGACATTGGAATCACATTGGTGATGTCGCCCCTTTGTACGCCTATAATTTTACAGGCTAGAAACCAACCTAACAATAAGGGAACTTGAGTTAGACTTGGAATGACATTAGAAGAATTTATTGGGCGCATTAAGACCAGAGAAGACGGCAGGAGGGCATCAAGTGTGAAAAATCAAGTACTGTAGAAAATAGAATCAAATCCTGTGGGCTCTTCTTCTTCTGGCCCTGGCAATGCAATGTCAATGGTACTGGTACTGGTTCTGGTTCTGACACAAAAGAAATCAAATCACCTGAGTATACACCTGAATAAAATAAAAATTAAATTATTAAAGCCGGTCCTATACATAAGTTGTTCCTATATATTGTCATTGTCACTATTGGAATCGTTTTATCATTTTACTTGCACTTGCACTACACAAACAGATACAAATACAACACACTGCTGTAGAGACTTGTAGATACGACAGAGTGCAGTTGAGTGCAGTGTTGCCTAGAATAATATTATGTAGTATTATAAGGTATACCTATATGCATCCAGTCAACTGTGCTATGGAGAGCTCATCTCATTGTTACTAAATTCGCTACACCCTGAGGGGCCTTTGCCAAAATCCATCTACTTTGTCATGTAATTCCATCTAATCAGTCTGAACAATGAAATATCTCATCTCCCTCTTCATCCAGGCTCACATCTTTAAATACACCTTTAAATAACTTGCAACTTGTATGACTATAAAGTATAGAGGATGTACCTACCTATATAGCTAACTAGTAAGAGTTTCTTCACACGATTAGGGTTCTTCCAAATAGAACGTCATACTACGCTATGCTACACATTTCAAAAAAGTCAAAATATGATAATAACCTTTCAAAAAGGGCAACAAAATAATGCGTGGTTTCAAAAAAAAGCTGAAACTAAAATTTATGTTAAAAAAAGCAGGGAAAGTTTGAATGTTTAGCTTTTCAAAACGCACAAATGTGACACTATTTTATTTTAAAACGTGCAAATGTGGCGTGTTAAGACTTTCAAAAACTGTTAATGTGTCATTTTAGCATTTCATAAAGGGCAAATGTGTATTTGAAGTAGGTATTTCAAAAACTTCAAATGTGACAGAAGCTTTTTCAAAAATTGCGCAAATGGGACATTTTAGCATTTGAAAAATTCATTTCTACGACGTCATACTTGAAAAGCCCCATAGTATTTGACTAACTCATGTTCTGACTCTGCCTAGTAAAAATCCCAATGAAAATGTCACCCCATAGTTATTATTATTATTATTGTCATTACCCTTACATTTTTAGTACCTCAAATACTCGTTCATAGGATATTTTATGGCCTTTCCACTTGAGCGAGTAATTTCACTATGGAGGAGGCCATTAGGGACTCAGTAGTATCAGTGCCAGTACTACAGATATTTTGCAAATTAGTCTTGAAACAAAACAGTTGGTAAGTTGGTAGTAGGCAGTAGTGAAAAGTGCTATACTAGATACATATATCTATATAACAGTAGTACTAATAGAAGGGATATGGGCGGCTTACACAGGGAATGTAAATACTATACGCAGGTGTACATAGGCTGTACGTTGAACTGGAAAGTAATTAAAAGACCAGTTTTGTGGTAGCTATAAATGAAAGTTAATGTCTTGCCCATGATTGTGGTGTGTGTGTGTGTGTGTGTGTGGGGTTGCCAGTTGTAGGCAGTGCAGTCGTCTGCAGTGCAATGTGTGCATAATTTCAGGGGCAAGAATAAATCACCCGAATTTCTATATTGATTAATTGGTCCCGGTTAAAATGTGAAATGCTTCCAAGTCCATGGAATGCCCGTCTAGTCACATATTCTCAACCTCACAATAGACTCCACTCTTTCAATGGAATTCTTTCTTCCCTTTAAAATAAACCAATCAACTGAGTCAATTCAATACACGCTCAAGTCCACCCAACAAAAACAAGAGGCCGGTCTGTCTGTATGCACATACATGTGTCCCTTGTGCGCACTTATAGTGGGAAGATGCAGTATGGAGCTGCCGACATGATTTCCCAGCACATAATGTGATCATGTAATTTGTTGGGAGAATGGCTTCAAACTTATGCAAGCGTAATTGCCCTCATCCATCTAGAAAATAGCATTATTAACCATTAGGATTAGGATTATTACATTACACTTTTTCACTCTATTGTCTCATTCTTGGCGTCATCAAGGGACAGGAAGAGTGAAGAGGTGGAGGGTATAACTGTATAGCTAAGCTGCTATATATTTTTACGACGATAGGCTTTCAAGTTCCAACTATGACTATGGTCAAGCAAATAAGCTGGCGCTATTAGTACCGTAAGCACGCGATTAGTCACGGCGGTTTATAAGGGCTGCCGGTCCCGTCCCTGGGTTCAGACTTCAAAGGGGTTTCAAATCATGCGTTTAAAAGAAATCGAGAAGCTTTTGAGAAATGTTGTTTACATAGAATTGCATTTTTTGAAATTGCGTTTTAAGGGAGAAAGCTTTTTGAACAAGTTGTTTTTACAGGAATTGACGTTTTCAAAAAGTATTTTAATAAAAACTAACTTTTGTAAAATATGTTTTTGTAGGAACTGGCAATTTCAAAATGTGTTTTTTTTAGGAACGGGCAATTTCAAAATGTGTTTTTATTTAAAATGACACGTTTTCAAAATGTGTTGATAAAAATAATCCAAGATTTTTAAAATGTGTATTGTAAACTAAAGCTTTCAAAAGGCGTTTTTATAGAAAGTGACTTGTACAAAGCTGGCTTTCACATTAATTTACGCGTTACACAACGGCTAAACTAAAAGAATATGACATTTTTGTAACAGGTGTTTTTTACCCAAGAAATCATTTTTAGAAAAACACATAATGTAAATGTGTATTGTATCATTTAAATTTATAATTGAATAAGAAACTGAGCTGTAATACTGTAAAAAGGAGAAGCTTCCGGAGAAACTAGTCGAGTGTTTGCGGTACATGAGTAGTAATTACCCAAGACTAGACACCGCACCGTCGAAGAAGTCACAGCTAACAATGAGATGAAGTTTTGGGTGAAGAGGGAAGGGTTGTGCATCCGTTTCTGTCTAAAACAGATGACCTGTGCTCACATCATATTTCATGCTCTGCTATTATAATTTGCCAGGAATTTTTCATCTCTTTTTCTCTTGTTTGTTTCTCATCTATTCTGCAAGAAACATGGCAAGTCACGGCAAACTCCCTTCACAGCAAAACATCCGACAGAATAAATCTTACACGTACACGTAGAACGGCACACGGATTACCTCCGCCAACCTCACACTCTGTCTATGAACTGCTACATATATGTAATACAACTATAATTATGCATTCCGGATTTCAAGCTGTATACATATATGTATAAGTATGTGCATGTGAATAATAAGGAACAGCGAAGAATAAAAAAAAACGTTTAATTCTGCAAAATTATAATTGCTCTTCTTGTAGCTCTCTGGCTCGGGTGTCTCATTCTGGTTCTTGCTGCTTTTGAGGGGAAAAAAGATGAAAGTAAAGGAAAAGAAAATTAAAAGCAGAAAAAGTTGACGCTGCACATATTCTGCATGCATTGTGTGGTGTTCAGTGCAGTGCACTTGTAAACTTGTAGATTTAGTGCGCTGGCTGCTGCTCTCTTGCTTTTCTTGCACGGATACTCTTGACGCCTTCACATTTGGGAACTTTCAATTGTTATGTCATCAAAAATTGCCTTGTTCTATGGCCTGCCTAAGCTAATTTCAATTTTTCCAATGTTTTGCTTTTTTTGTATGTGTTGCCCATTTTAAAAAGCGAAAAATAACATTTTGCTAGTAATTTCTGGGAATCTACGTAAATAAATATCAATCCTTTACCTATTTTTAAAATGAATAAATCACGGAATTATTTACGGTTTTTAACGGAATAATCGCGTAGTATTTGCACTGCCCCTACTGCCCATGCATACATACAAAAGGAAGGAATGATTTTGTACGGTCGTCCACTGCTATGATACTCCTTCCTTTCAAACTCGAAACGTCAAGTGTAAAGTGATATGAGTGGAGAGAGAACACGAGACGAGATGGATACAGTTTAGTTTTTCTCTGGTTTTAAATTCCAATTCAAATTGGAAGGAAAGCAAAGTGGAGGGCGAGTGTAGGTACATGATGGGAAGTTGAGAAGGTGCACTTGTGGAGAGATGATATATGATTGAAATGGGCTGCAGCGTGTGCATGTGCGGAGTAATCATGACAATATTTGGTGGTGTATGGCTCGGACTGTGGCATCTAATTCATGGTGAAATATGGGAAAATGTCTGGGAGTCACGACGTGATTTGCTAGTGTGATTGGCTAATGGCTACCTGTCAAACTCACCAGATGATCAAGTCACTCACACCATTTACCATTTCCCCATTTCCAATTTCCCCCATTCTTCCTTCCTTCCCTTCCTTCCCCTCCCTCTCAGCTGTTAAGCAGTCGCGTTGCTGGAACACACAATCAAGCCTGTTTTTAAATAATTGGTTCAAAGAATTGTATATATTTTTTTTTAAATGTCACTGAACAAGTGCAGTTTTTAAGAATTTGTTGCTTTTGAAAAGCAAATATTGAAAATTATACTAATTAGAACAAATCTCGCCCGCAGTTTTTATCATTCGTTCCATTTAAAAGAAGTATTTCTAAGAATTTATTGATTTTAAAAGGAAAGTCTGGAATTAAACCATTTTAAAAAGTATTTTTTTGAAGAACTAGGTAATCAATTTTGGCTTTTTGTCAAATTTTAAAAAATGAACCCGTTTAAAAAACTACTGCCTGTAAGAATTGGTAAATCTCAAAAGCGTTTATCTAAAAACTGCCGATTTTAAACAACTGCTGCATTATAGAATTCGTCCATTTGAAATCAGATTTTCGAAACTGAGATGTTTCAAGAATAGTAGTTCTTTTTTTAAAACGTGTGAAGCTTTTAAAAGTGTGTTTTACAAAATTTCCTTTTTGAAATGACTGTTGCAATGAATTTTTTCATTTTGACATTCAAGTTTGTACGTGGAAGTAGATCTGGGTAATACGGCCTACAGCTGGCCACGCTCCTTCTTGTAAACCACAGAGGCTTTTTTCATTCAGCCTGCAATCTGTCTGTGCTCTCTCATTGTGTGCAGTGAGTCTCCCAATGAGTCTTCTCGTCCACTCGAAATCCAGAGTCGGAGCAACAAACCATTGAAATCTAAGCAAACACAATCAGATACTTTTCAGCTTTTCAATCTGTCTGCTCAATCTTCCACTTGAAACTTGAGCATGAGGGAAGAGTGAAGAGGAGAAGAGGTAGCGCGTCTTGTTATCATGCAGTGATCATAATTATTATCAATACATTCCCAAAGTCCATTTCATAATAACAATAGGAAAAAATCTCAACCATCATCTTGTTGTGACAAGGTGTTGGTAGACTTTAAGCACATCTGATTCAATCAGTAGAAACTAAATGAAAAATTAAAGTTTGCGTAATGGACGTAATTTGTATCATTTAAAGCATAATATCAGTCCATTCATTCCGTCACGGTTTATCTTATCAACGGTGCATGTGATTTTCCTGCTTGGCTTAATTTCCTTCGGTTTGATTTGATTTGCTTTGGTTTTAGTTGGCTGCCGTCGAAAGGCAGGAGTTGCAGGAAGTAAGTTGAAAAATCTCGTGTGAACTATATTGTTGCTCGCTTTTGTAATACCAATAGTTATAGTACAAGTATACAGACCATATATTACTGTATATATATATACAGTAATACGGTCTTTAGCCTGTAATTTGGAGCTTTGCAAATATGACATCAAAAAATTGTACTAAAAAGACGCTTGAAAAAGTCTATATTGAAAATTTTCCCTTTTCCAAATAGGCAAAACAAAGAACTAGCATTCTAACAAAGGCAAAACATGGGATTTGCACTTTTCATAAAAGGCAAAGCATAGAATTAACGTTTCAATAAATACAAAAACCTCACATTTTCGCACTGAAAAACGGCTTAATTACATATTCTACTATAGCATCTCCAACACAGAAAATCAAGTACCTACGTTGATGACAGTAACTAAGATATTTAATTTCTAAAACTTCTAAAAGTGCAAAACAGGGTATTTCCAAAAAGTAAAATGTTTAAGAAAGACATTGTTAATTGAAAATTGCATTGATAATATATGTAGTTTCATACTATATGACGTAATAACTGAGATGGCCCATTGCCATCTCAGAATGCATAATTAGAAGTAGATTTCTATTCTTCCTCGGTTCCTTGGTCCTTTGGTCGATTAATGAGAAAAGTTTTTTCCCCCGGAATCCTTCTCTTGTGTGCTTGTGTTTGTATTCTATTGAAACATTGAAAGCCCAGAGTATTTTTTCCTTCTTCTTCTTCTTCTCACTCTCTCTCTTCTTTTGACTTTAATTACCGATCGCTATTTTATCTGACATCAGACCGACAACTTGTTTGAGCATCTGCTATCTACATTATTTGTTCAAATAGAGCTTCACTACTTGACTCGAATGGTATGTAGATAGCACAGCATTCAGAAGGGAGCTGAGGAAAGAGAAGTCGGGAGCTGCTGCAGTGGCGTAGCCAGAAATATATGCAGTGTGTACTCGCTCATAAGAAGCAGCACAGTTTTTAAAGCTTAATTTAAAGATGTGCCGATTGAAAGCCCTGCTTTACTTTGATAATTTGTTAGTTTTAAAAGTAAATTTTGTAGAGAGCTTCCTTTGCAATCCGTACAGTTACTACACAGAAGTCGTCAGTTTTACAAGCATGATCTGAAAATGTGTCTGTCTGGAAAGTGAGTTTTCGAAAAGCTAGATTTGACAGCAAAGTTTTCAAATGTTCAGTTTTGTTGAATTTATACATCCAATTTTAAAGCAAGTTTTTAAACTCGGTCGATTTAGAAAGCATTTAATAAAAGAGTGTATCAATTTTGAAAGCAAACTATTAAAATTTGTGCTTTAATTCTGAACAGATGTTTTGAAAGTCGGAAGTACATTTTGCGTGCAATTTGATAAGCAATTTCGTAATTCAAATGTTTGAAAAGTATAAGCTGCCCAGGTACTTGTCTATAGCTGGAGACGCTTCTGTGTGTTTGAACTTGATTTGGAGACGCGGCAGCACTCTGTTGCCTCAGATTCCGTTGTAGTTTTGTGCGTATTTGTATTGAAGGAAGATGAGAGCGGGAGACTGCGTCAAATGCTGATTCATTTGTGAATAGCTAAATAAGTCTTCGTGGTCTTCTAGTTACTTTAACAAACCCGCCGACATGCTGAGTTCACCTCTTTTTACATACCAAATTACGGCATCCATAGTCCACTTTGCTGGTCCATTGTCCTGTCCCAACTCCTTTTAGCCCTCTGCTTCCTAGGGAGTCCACACCAATCCGTCCGCACACACGCATCTCCATCGCATCTTCCGTCTCCCCACTTCAAACACCCAACCACACACCTAATTATGCGTACCAACCAACGGAATCCATATGCACGTATTACGCACCACCACAAATGCATCCACGAAGGTTCCTCAATATCAGCTTACACAATTAGACTAGCTCAACTTCTCAGGAATCAAGAAGCAAAACGACTTCAAATAGTTCGTACAAGCACAGGGACGCAGTTAAAATTTGTTTGAAAAGCTGCAAAGTATTTTATTTACGTTTTTGTGAACAGATGCAAAAAATTATTTTTCCATGTTTTTGAAAAGATGCAAAGTGTTCTATTTGCATGTTTTTGAAAAGGTTTAAAATGCTCCATTTACACATTTGAAAAGGCATAAAAAGCTAAATTATACATTGGATTGCAAGCCAAGGCCAAATCTATTTACTTTTACTGCTTGTTGACAAGGCGTCACTTTAATTCTAAGCAGCATCCCAGTGATTTTATAAACGTCAACTTGCCTCTTAAGCAACCCTATCTGGCCATCCAATCAGCTCCCATAACTTAATTCCCCAGTTAACCTTCCTCCAAGTATTAATTATATCCTTATAGGCAGGCATCTTAAACCCACACAGAGCTTGTTATACCCTCCTAATGTAAAAATCCCAAATTCTATTCTCATCTCCCTTCTATCCGCATTCCAGCGTCCAAAACACCCAGTTCGTTAGTCCGAACTTATGTAAATACAACAAAGTAAATCATGAGACCAACCAGTTCAATTTTGTATCTTTTTATAAACTGAGGCTCTCCTCTCCCAATACGCTGAGAGTCCATCCATTACTGCATTGAAATAGAACATGAACCTAATTATTGCCATGCAAATAATTATTGCATCATCATATTTAATTAAAAGTCCATTCATCCGTCCCCTCACAATTACTCTTACTAGTTAAGCTCTTAGGACTAAGTATACATATGTACATATGTATAGCATGCCCAAACCAAAACCAGAACCAAAACCAAAACCGAAGCCAAAGCCAAAGTCACAGTCATAAATCCTACAATTATTATTTTTATTGTTCTTTCTCTCCTTTGTTCGCTCGAAAAAAAGCTCTGATTTAGAAAATGCATTTTTTCTCCTTTTGCGTTGGCGTTAGTCCCTCCATGTACTATCTGTAGTACCTACCAGTGTAAGTATACAGTACCTATTATTTACTCAGTTTGCAAATTGAGTCAATGCATCACAGAAATGAGGAGGGAAATTGAATAGGATGGAAGGGATTCCATTGGGAAACTGTCATAAATCTACATTATTATCAAGTTTGTGTGCACTTTACAATCTTTTCTCTCTACGTCTGCATTAATTTTGTTTGTTTGTGTGTGTGTGTGTGTCTGGATGGGAGAAGGAAAGGAAAAAAAAAGAAGGCCGTGCATTTGAAATCGATAAATCTCGTGAAACACCCATTACTAACATAAAGACTATAGAGACTCTCTCACTGGATCCACCCACCCACCACCAACCAACTACACCACTTGCTTGGCGCAAATAATAATGTGTAACATACGATCAACTTCAACTTCATATGGAGCAACCTTCAGTGACTCTCGTCCTTTCCTAGTCAAGTCAGTTGGCTTGAACTTGGGCGATGCTCTGCGCAACTAAAAAAGCAAAGCTGTAAGCTCCGCATTAAAGCAATGCACGTCAGACTCAAGGAACAGAAACAGAAACAGAAACAAAGCTCATGTTTAATGCTAATGCGGATTGTAAGAAGCCCAGCGATTATAAGATATATTATTGTTACATTAGGACACGCAACACGGACCGTCTAAAGTAGTATTCAGTCCACACAATGAATGCCCATCTGTTTACACGTAACAAAAAAAAAATTAAAAAACTATTCACTGTCTGTCTATCTGCCTGTCTAAAGTAAGTCGTGCAATTCGCCGTAGTCGTGCCTCTTGAAAAACGGAACAGAAGGACTAAAAATTCTACACGCAATAGTGGCAGGCAGGCAGGGTGGTTGCTACATGAAGGCCCATCAACTTCCATCCAATTCAATAAACCTCACATGTAGTTCAATCTTTAATTCAATTCATCCAAGCATTTTTTTTCGCCTATCTCTCGCTCTATCTTTCTGTGTCTGTGTGTGTGTGTTTGGACGAGACACGATGAGAGTGTGGAGCCTTTCAAGCCCCTGTCGAATCTGTTCTCGATGAATTTAATCACTGAACTATATCTGACTCAATTGATGATGAGGACCGCCCTTTCCTAATTCTTTTTTTTTAAATCTTCCTTCAGTTCACAAGATTCACAACATGCTCAACGCTCGTTCTTTTACTTCCTGAATTCATACTGTGTGGTGTGGCGTTTGTTATGCGTATTTTATTCCGTAATTTGCATGCGACATTCGGTGAACTTTGAACTTGGAGTTAGTTTTTAATTAAATGCTATGTATTTTATAGTATCTTGATAAGTACCCGAGCCAGAAGGTACTATACAATAAAAGTTAAGTGCAACTTATAGGTACTAATGTATTCTCTTGAATTGCATAACAATTAAATCAAGTTAAATGAATTGAAGTTGTTGCTTTGCTATGTTTTTTTTGAGCGATTTTTAAAAGCTGAATAAAGTCTTTGAAAAGCATTTTTATTGAAAAATATACGGTACAGAAAGTGTTTCTTCAAAGATATTGAAAATTTTAAAATGTGCTTTTATAAAATGAAACAACGAATTTACAAAACTTGAATGCGCATGCATTTTTAAAAGTAATATTTACAGGGAAAATAAAAATAATTAAAAATTTGTAATGTGTAATATCAGATCAGCAGTACCTACTATGTATGCCTAGGTACAATAAGCCATATAGCGTTCACACCAAAATAACACAGAAAATGGCTACAATCACTACAATGCATTATGTACTTGACTTTGACTTTGAATCGAGAGATTCTTTGTATCCTTTCCAGTATGTGTGCACTACGTACAACTCATACTGAGCTCCCTTGCAATTATTTTTCCTATTATAGAAAATATTCGTGGCTGACTTTGTGCATATTTGTAGCACATGAACCTACCTTTACCTCTCGTCCCATGGCTCCTATACATAGTGATAACCATATAGAGCGGTAATAGTAAAGGGGTAATGGGAGGCATAGTAGTACTCATCTATCCCAGCCAAGCACACACTGATTTCATAACATATAACCAGGATATCGAGCTAATGAGAATGATTTTGCAAAGTTAGCAATCAAAACGTCTTTAGAAGGAGAATGAAAAAAATGCCGGCTCTTTTCATTCACATTCAGACGCTCACAGATAGATCTCATTTAAAAAGGTTTTCACAATCTTCCTTCCCCATGGCCCTGATGCTGATTCTGATTTCTCAGGTTGATGTTGAGAGGACGAGATTTACAATTTGAATGGAATACACAAGTGAAATACATAAATGAACAAGTAACGTACGTAAGAAGACCCATCCCAAACAATAAAGCGACACTGATGAAGCAAAAGAACGTAAGTCTATCCAAACACTCTTAGCAATAACAATAATCTCTTAGCAATAAATACAATAGCAATGTGTGACGTATATCGTGTTGTTTCGTAAACTTTTGTGCAAATGCAAATGTGACAAAAAGCATGCTGACAAGGCTAATTTTGTCATTCTTGAAACAAGCAAATAAATGCTGTCTATCAATAACGTCATAGATTCTCTGGAAATGCGTCACTTTCCTTCTTGGAATGGATACATATACCTATGTACGTAATTTTGCTTCTCCAGACACGTCAGTCAAATACCTGTCTATGAAAACAGAGTGCGGAGTATTAACAAAGGAAGGCAAATGAAACCAAAGCAGGGCTTCCAATTTAAATGAAGGTGCTGAATATAAAAATCCATTATTTCAATCTACATTAAAAATAAGTACTTTGTATGCAAATCTGTGTAAAGTTGATGTTAACTTTGGGATGTCTCGAGTGTGCCTCTGCATCTTCTTCTGGCCAACTACTACAGTGCCGTCATGCATACAGCTACAGACATATATGTACCTAGATGCCTATTTATGCCAACTTATATTACCACTACCAGCTACACTGATCCACTCCTGTGTACATTTACAACAGATTCCTTTTGCCCCTGACATTGCATTACCGTATTACATTTAGGTAGGTGTGCACTACTCTTCACTTACTCACTCTACATCGCACCGTCCATTAGGTAGAAAGGATGCCTCAGATAGGTACTTAGTTATGCAGACGCTCGCTGAAGCTGTTGACTATTTACAATATTTCTGTGGCGGTGGTGGCGGTCGGTAAAATAAATTAGTGGTGGGTTGATGAGAAGAAAATAAATAAATGAGACATGACTGCTGTGATGTCCAGGTTTAGGTTGGACGTTGGAGCCGGACGAGCTCTTCTTTATTTCATAGTAACATCATCATTGGATCATCCACACAAACACGCTCATCACCACCAAACACCTAACAAAACAACAAACAAGCTCACTTTTTTTCATCCTTACTTCAAACTACAGAGATACTGGCTGCTCCTTCACTTTTGAACTCTATTTGGTGCTCTGCTATGCAGCCATGTACTACTAACGTCACAGTACACTACAGTACAGTAGTTTCCTTCAAAAGTTTATTAAAGCTGTATTGTCCACTCGAGAGGCACTGCGGCATTGGCATTGGCATTGGCATTGACTTGTGAAGATGAAGATAGTTGATGATTGTGAGGGAGAGAAGGGATTTGCAAATTGAAAGAAAACTCACTCCGTCATTCCGTCTTGTCATAATAATCATAATAATCACCTTCGATATGGATATTTGACTTTGACTTTGAGTTTAGATGGAGTTAATGTAATCTAATCTGTACTCTCTCTCGCTCTCTGCACCTGTACAGAAGATCCTGCTGCTTCTGATGCTATGCTCTGCCTCACCCTCCGTCGCTATAAGTCTGCTCTCCTATCCGCTCTCTGACGCCGGCTAATGTCTAAATCACCTGGTTAATTCCTTTTCGTGTAAATTTATGTATGGAGACCAAGAGGATGGCAAATTTCCTCACGGCTCACCATCTCCTAATAACAGTCATAGTGGACTCGCTCATGTCCGTCTGTCCGTCTGTCCATGACCACTATTAGTACAGGTAGGAAGGTAGGTACTCCCCATACAGCCAAAATATGATATAGTGCAACCATACACCCAGAAGCCAGGTGTATACTAGTATATGTAGGGGCTATAGAAGCTCAACATTAAACAATTTTTTTTACATAATAATATAAAAGAGCACGACTAGAAGGAAAGATGAGGGGGAAAGAAGAATCCCGATAATATAATATCTGAGTAAATGGAATATTTATGAAATTTAAGAATTTAAGGATTTAAGGATTTTGATCATGACTTGGTGAAGAAACATGAAGAAGAAATGAAGGAGCTTCGTATTTCGTTTCGTGGGTACCTGTATGTATGGGGAGGGACGTGTATAGGGGGCTATATGCCTATAGCAGTGCATCTATAGGCTCCTATATAGACTGGACAGGATGACTAAATAGTATATTACCGTAATTACTTTACATTCTCTATAATTGATCCCTGACATGGAAACGTGTGTAGGTGAAAACGTGTCTCAAATTCGCTATTACGTTACTCTATCATTCTCCACAAATTCTCCACCCAAAAAATCCTCATAAACAACACTCAAACGTCCAAGACTGTGCATCACTTAAACTTTTAAACCAAAACCAAAACCACAAAAACCACATCAAACCAAACCAAAAGCCACACAAACCAAGACCAAAACCAAAGACACCACCACCAACCACCACCACCAACTTTTTCCACCACAACTTACTTTTCCACTCAAAATTATGAGTCTCGAAAAAAAAAATATACATTTTTTTTTCATTCCAATCTTGTCTTCACATATCATAAAGCCATATAGCCAAGTTCGGCTGCTCTTTTGCTCCTTCTCTCTATAACGACTGCCGCAACCACTTTACAAAGGGCGAAAGCGACAAAACTATCATTTTACATTATTTTGATATCATTTTTTTTCGTATTAATTGGTCAACTCTCCAAGTCATGACTACTAATTATCAATAATGTATTTGCATCGTGTGCATCAATCGTGGGTCTTAGAAAAACTAGTATAGATAATTTACAGTGCAGTCAGATCAAAAGATTCAATGTTGTTTTGTCAATAATGTACAGGATTACATAATGCAGATCCGTAATGTGTGCAGCATTTATTAATAAATGCAGGAATACAAATTAGCTCAATTAAAGTAGATGACATTGACAGATCATAAAAATTAAAGAAATATTGAGTTGCACATAAATTGAAGGTAGAAACTGGATTACACACTTTACAAGGTGCAGGAGAATAATAGTCCTATTTGCACATTTATCTCTGATCAATATGTGCATCCTGAGATGCTGGGAGATGCAGACGGAGGCGGACTGTTGACTCATGTTGATGTTGTTGGGGCATTGCATATAATCTCAAGAGATAGTAATTAATTCACACATCACTACATCGTGCCTCACATGTTATCCATAGACAAGTGAATCACTATCATCAGAAGGATGTCCAACCACTTGACTACACGTAGCAGGTGTTTAATCTCTTGATTGCTCCTAACCCGCACCCCTAACTTCGATCCAATGAAACATTCAAATAGCTACCTTTCCTATATACATATATCTATACGGATATAGATATAAGGCCAAAAATATACCGTATTTTAAGCTATTTAAGCGATTCTGCTATCAAGGATCGTGTTACCAATTTTGGAACATGAAAAAGGAATAATTGCCGTTGCTTCTTATTCTTGACTGTGTAATAAAAATGTAATAAATGTAATAATTCCGTTTTCGAACTAAAAATTGCGATGGAATGGAAACAGAATGGTTATACAGATCCTTAAGACTCTGTGTTTGAATGAATCAAATTTAGTTCAAATATCCTACACATTTAAATTCAAATTAAAGGCACAAATAATAATTATTGTAATTTGAGGCAGGCCAACTCGGCTTCATTGTTGTAAAGTGAACAATAAACAACACGTTAGTAATTTGAGGAGAAAAAATCCCCTGTAATTTTCCCCCATAATTTGAAAGAGTTGACAGATTTATCTGTATTGTATTTACTGCAAAGCATTCTTTATCAGGATTCCTCTGATGAATCTCAATTAACTCCAATCCTATGTATTCCTACACAGTGTCTTATGAAGTACCTTCAACTTCACTTCAAAGCAAACCTAAGGTAAGAAGGAACATAGGTATAGGTATACCTATACAGTACGCTACGTCATATATAATTTGCAAGAAGCAAATTAGCTCACATTTTTATGTTCCAAATCATAATAATGATATAATAATATTCTTTGTACAAAAAACAAAATATAATAAACCAGAGATATAATAAAAGAGGAACATAAGGTAATGCTGCCGATGGTGAGCTGTCCAATGTACAATACAATTATTATAAATTAAATTGCACATTAGCCATGAATGAGCCGTACTAGTTGGACAGACAGAGAGAGAGAGAGAGAGAGACTATAGAAAAAACCAAGCGAGGTCATTCGTCCAACCAAAGAACGAACGAAACAACGGCGACGATTACTTTTATGATTCCATTAGCTAATTGAAATTGTAAGGTAGGGATGAGCATCTCCTATAGTACTTACATAATTACACGAAGAAAAAGAAGAAGATGAAGGAAAAAAAAACATTCTCAAGAGTGAAAATGAGACTTTTATTCTGACTCTTGACTCCTGTTCTACTGTTCTGCTCTCCCATAACACCACCAGCTAGTTACCAGTTCTCATGTTTTCCCCCTATTTACTAATATCCCATTATTCCAACAATTCCAAGCAAGCCTCAAGAGCAAGACTAGAAGAAATACATGTCCACTTAAACTACAGCTACAACACCCCAGCAGATATATATTATATATAAATCAGAAAATTATTTTGACAAAATCTATTTAGCAAAACTCCTGGGGGTAAAATTAATATATAAAGGAAAGCTAAAGTAAACTTGACTTTGGCCATCTCAACCAACCAGCTATGTATGTGTGTTCATCGTAGACGCATATATACAGGTATTTGCATGGAACAAATCCATAGGATGAGGAATTTTCGTCTCGAGTGATTTATTATGAGGACAGGAGAGTCAACTCATCCAATTATACACAATGCCCATGACTCTACACACACATCTCAGATTAGTTTGCATTGATAAATTGTGGTAGACGTGTATGATTGGAGATGGTTGTTCTCTTGAACGGGCAGTGTAGTAGTTCTCACATGTTGAGCTCGTCCCTTTCGTGTTTTCGTCATACGGTGTCCTTTACATACTCAAGTCATACGTCATGCATCATTTTAAAACTCATTTGAATCAGCTGTACATATTTTTTTTTACCAGTTAGATGAAATTATCACCAGATATACCTATATGAAGGGACCTAGCATAGGTATCTATAGGTCTAATAACAATTGTAATCCTAATAATGACTACCTTTTGGGATGTTGAAACAGGAATTTGACTAGCAGGCTCTTGAATGATAAAGGAATAAATATGTACCCATATACGTAGGAATATTTAAAGGAACGATAAGTGCAGAGCATCTTCTCAAAGTGGGTGCATAATACGTGTGTGTCTATGTCCCTACTTTGTACATAACGTGACGTGACGACCTCTGAGCTGCTGCTGTTAACAAACTTGTTAGAAATTATGAGCTCATTCCTGACATTGATTCCCTTCTTTTTGTCCACTACAATGAATTATTATATTCTTGGGAATCTTATAGCCTTATATTTTTGCAATTCAAAGTGTACAATGCAATAGTTAATACCATGTAATGGTACCTTAACTTAACCTTCCCCGTGTGTTCTGTTCTGGTTTGGTTTTCCTTTGAATAATGCCACAATATTATTATCTTGTTCGTTGCTATCTGCCATCTACGTCGGGAGCTTTTCATATTGTTACTTAGTAGAAATTGTTTCTAAATATCATTTGTGACAGCTTTCAGCCCAATTATTTTTGGGATTTTGGAAAGACGCAACGTAGTATTTGAAAGGCTCCTAAGACATGATTTATATCTCCAGTTAGTTTAAATTCAGACGTGTTTCAAAATTTCAAACGGCACTCCACTAGAGCCTTGTACTTGTATGCACAGCAGAGACAGTACATCACTGAAACTGAAGAGCGGAGCCCCTCACTAGTCAGATGTTTGATGAGATAATCCGCTGGTCCCAGCCACTAGCCTTCCTTTATTATAATGTTATTATATTGTAATTGTAAACATTGAATGAGAATATGTATCTGTACAGATCAAAATTGTGCCTGCGTCACAAATGAAGAGATTGTTAAACAAATATGGCTTCAAAAGCATTGCATAGCATAGGTACGTTCATCTACCTCAATGGACTCAAAGTGCTCTTTCTCTCTCTCTCTCTCCACATAAAATATGTGGCCAGTTAAAAATTGTATTAATGATCAAACTGAAATGCGAGTAGAGATAAGTCCCTTCTTCATTATTGCTGGGTCCTTTACATGATTGCTTTCTTATTTGGATCTCCTCTCTGACTCTGTAGTGTTTAAATAGCACCGAGGAGAGGGACGGAGCATATGTCGCCTTTCCCATTTATTTTCTTTGGGCTTTTTGGCTTTGACTTTATATGTACATGGACACGGTTATGGATAAAATTCAAATAAGAAGAAGAAGAAGAAGACCAAGTGACTTGGATGGGCTCGTACGGATTGTATTTAAAAAAATGGGTTCGGCCAATCATCAATGGCAACGGCAATGGCAATGGTAGAGAGGCAGCAAAACCCAAACCAAAGCAAAGCAAAGGTAGAAAAAAAAGCAAAGGCAAAAGGTAAAGGCAACGGCTCTGGTTGATGGTAATGTTGTTGGTAATGAATTAAATGAATAATAAAAATCCTTTTAGCTCAAGATGTTCCTTCCTTCGCTCTTCTTCATCTTATCGTATCATCCATATAGAAACAATCATAATCAACTACAAACAAAACCAGGTACAGTTAGATTTGTATTTACACGCAGTTCAGTCCTATTCTATAGTCCATGTATTACTCTACACCACACTGTTACTATATGGCTACTATAAGGACACTGCACTGCACTGCTTTACTACCTGCCTATATGCATAGCTATACCTAGTTCAACGAGTAGACTGACTGTCATTGTGTACATTTAGATGACGAGACTGAATTGAATTGTAGATGGAAGAAATGCATAATTCATTATCTATTCTCGAGCCAGAAATTACGTATTACTGATGAAGATATAGATGATAGTGCGTATGTACATATCTACACAGAGGTAGTACTTAATAACATGGGTACCTACGTAATCATCCTTTGAAATTCTTAAGTTGCCCGTTTATGTCTCCCACAGCAAATAAAGAAGCAAATGGAACATATATTTATTTTACCATCACATTATTGTTCATTTATATTTCAGTCCATCTCCATCTCCGTCTTTCCCTTTAGTCTTTAGCTCCACCATCTATTGTAGTGTGCACCTACATGGCTATAGGTATAGCCATAATTACATACCTGGGCTATCTGTCTGCCCATACACCGTTTCTTTCTGTATTGACGAGGGGTCTCTATATATACTGATAAAAGGAAAGGAAGCCCCAGTCAGAGCCAGAACCCATATACCTACATAGCATAGATTTTTATATAAGGAAGGCAGGGTCATGCAGGGTAAGAACAGAAGTTGATCTAATGAAATAAATCAGGTGCGGCCGTGTTAATGAAAAGAAATGGTCGTCGATGAGAGGTACGATAGGGAAAGGAATGAACTGTAGGTGTCATGTCTGTGTTAAGAAGGTCTACATCTTCCGCCTCCCAAAAAAAATACATTTTTTTTTGAAAAACTTACTCTCTTGTTATATAATGTAGGTAGGCAAGTATGGGGTTCTTTCACTCTTTCTTGTTTTTCCTTTGCCTTTGACTTTTGCTTTTGCTCCTTCCTTCCTCCTGTCCAAAACATTTTACTTATCTCTCAACCGGATCTGATCTTATTCTTTGCAATCCATAATTCTTCTCAACTTCAACAAACTAGATTTATGGCTCTTGCCTTAAAGTCTAAGAGCCGAGCGGGACGGACGGACTCTGTGAGTAGGGAAGCAAGGCCTGCCAGACAGACCCCATGTTCTCAAGATGAAACTCGACTGACGATGAAGCATTGCACCACAGCCTTATTTCAAATTTCCATTAAACCTGACTCTTCCTCTGTATGTATGTAGATAAGGTAGGTACCTTTCATCTGTATCTGTACACAGAGAGCCAGAGAGTGCTCCTCATGGGAGTCATCTCAGTTTGAATTCTCTTCTCTTCCCATACAAAACAGAAAAGAAGGAGCAGAGAGTACGGAGAACAGATTCTCATAGTGTACAGCCCCAGCAAAAAAAACGAAAGAAAGAAAACAAACAGACAACAACAATAATAATAATTATGATCATTGTTGCAATTCATAATTCAAATTCAAATTCATAAAAGCTAGTCGATTCAGCTCAAGATCAAGGGAAGATAGGATGCATTTCGCTTATTATGTATTACCTGCCTACTGTATCCCTATACTATTTTAGTAATGCGGGTATAACTCAATATATGTGAGTGACTGCACCATATTACCAAACCGTAAATCTGTGATTGGTTGTTAGAACTAAAATTACTGGTATTCACAACTTTTGTTTTAATAGAAATAAATGCTTACAATCAGGTATTTCGAAAAGATTTTGTAGTTTGCTTACAGTTTCTTAACGTTTAAAGGGCTAAAAACGTAGCTTATTGTACTGACAGATCATAGCTTTAGGAAAAACAATGACAGATGTTGGGATATTTCCGGTACATAGTTGCCTACCGACGCTCAATCTTAGATTATATAAGGTGTTATAAAGTCTAGCAGTCCTCATGTTAGTCAAGGGATACAATAGAGCATGAAAACTTGGAAATATTAGTGCTAGAAAAAATTATTCAAACGGAGCTGACATTACTTTCACGTCCAAGTCCATGGACAGTATGTATACTCTATATACATATCTATATCGGGTAAGGTGTATAAATGGCTATATGGTCAATATGGTGTGTTGCTTTTAGTTGGTACAGAGATAGTGCCTGCATGTCTGTGTCTGTATGCCTTGCATTGTATGCTCAATGCTCAACTTATCTGTCTCTGTATTTCTCGGCTCAACAGTAAATTATATGGTGAGTCAAGAGACGATTTGAAGGCGTGATTCCCTCCCACAGTTACGATTCCCGTTCACCAACAACTCAAAAACTAAAACTATCCACTATCCATGCACTCAAAAAAAAACAACCAAAACTCCAGCCAGCAGTATACATAATTATATTAGTAGCAGCAGCTATACCGATTTCTAAGCCCAAGTATTTTTACGTGTAAAAGTACAGCCTACGTTATTACTATGTTATGAGTCCAGTTCGTCCAAGTGCCCAGTGTGCCATACGGAATATGAATTCTTTTCAACCGCAATTACCCACACGGAATCTTTACTTGATTTTATAACATGCGGACAAATACATATTATTAGCCACTTACACATACATTATCAATGCATAGCATTTCAAGCGCTTCAACTCCCAACATTCACGTACATGGCTACACGCTTCAGTCAATTTGACAGAGCTGATTTACATAGGGAAATTTAACATTTTTTGAAGAGCACCGTCTGTATGTATAGTACATAGATTGGTTATATACATACCTATATACATAGGCAGTCTGTACTAAGTTATCAGAATCCCTTGACTTGTATTAGCTGGCGAGACAGATATACGTAATTCTGCTTCATGAGGCCAAGCTACATAAAATCTCATAAAAGAAACAATATCTTTTAATTCGTCCGAATCCCCATTGACAACTTGGGTATTTATTGGAGTTTATCACGGAATTTAAAACGTTCGTGTTACCCATCACATTCCCTTCCTGTCTCCTCATCCCATGCATCCCAGTCCCAGAGGAACACTCAGCTCATCTCAATTCAAACAATACACACAAATGTATCTATATTTTCTAATGCATAGGTACTCCAACTCCAAACCCAAAGGCCCCCTTCACTGTACCATGTACATTATGCGTATGAAAGTTGTGAAATATTAACACAAATTATCCGTACAGGAAAGTAAAAAAAGTGCCCAACATTTAGAGTGTCATTCAATCAACACTATACACTTTCCTTTGACCACGCCATCCAATCATCACTTTACATATTATGATCGCTTCTCACTCAAACGATGGCAGACTCCAATTTGTTTCATCCAAAAAATCAACCTGTCCCAGGTACTCACATATACATTGTTGAAATGAAGTGTAACAAGAAATTGTGTACAGGGGAATTATGTATGTGTAGTTTTATAGGCTAGAGACTGGATGGTTATATACGTGTATATTATGTGTTCTTATTATCTTGATAATGATGTCATAATGTGTCATCAGCGGACGGTTGAAATTGAAATAGTTGAAAGTGTGAAGTGATGTGAATTTAAATATGAGGAATGGACTGTGAAGGAAACTGAGGATGAGTTAGAAGTACAATTACCTGACCAAAGCAGAGAGAACTAGAAAACTACGGCTAATAATCTGAGTTGGCATTTGGACCTGTAAAAGAAATATATGTTGTTGATTTGGACTGCTATAGTTGTGGTGACCTGGAGTGACCTGACCAAGCCCAAGACATGAAATGTGTTGCGTGTGAGACCCTGTTCATCACGAACTCTCACTCCTCCAAATCGTGAGCTTTTGATTGAATCCCTCCAGATGTTCTGATTTATTGCCACCTATGTAGTAGCCCTTCCTCCATTCCCATTCAGTTCAAGTCAGTCTATAGTCCTCTCCCATAGAAAAGGGACGTGGAAGGACGGGGCAGCGAGAGCAAGTCCAAAGACGACAGACAGACGGACAGTCAAGACACATCCCAGACACAATAAGCACCTCAATTCTAATCGAATTAGTCAATAAGAAAATAACAATATATAGTCGACGTTCCTTCTCCCAATGCATTATCATATCACTCGCTCACTCGCGTCCTTCGTCCTTCCTTGTCTATTATTCTACTTACCCAATGTTTACCGAAACACAAAAGTACAAAACGTTACTCGATACTCGGAGCACTCTCAAGCACTCAGAAATAAACCATGTATATAC
>JAQFZC010001902.1:0-26075 GCA_034695205.1 Dicyrtoma fusca | reverse complement strand
TCTTTCATGTAAACGTAATAATTTCATTGCATTATTAATCATTATGTTCACAGATACTGCCATTTACCCTGTCTAGATAGCCGAGTTTAATTTAAAGAAATTCACAGCAAGAGCGTATTTTTTCTAAACATATGTATCACTGTTGTTCACCCTAAGATGTTTATTTAGGATAATAAGATCTTTTACTAAACTATACATATTTGTATTACGTTGTAGAAAAAAGTAACTCGTGTCTGTAATATGTAGGTATTTACTTGGGGAAAAAACGAGCTGGTTTTGCAATTTTGCATTAATCTTCGTGTAATTATTTTTGTTTTCTGAGCGAGAGCATGTCAAAAAACGTGGCCTTGCATAAAAAATTGATGCCAAAGGGTAGATTTTTGAATTTTTGTTTCAATTTTTTCAAGAATTTATTATTAGGTATCTTTTTTATCATTCATTTGGGTAAAATTGACATTAGACATAAATTTTGACCGCAGTTCGCCATTTACTCGGGGTTCTATTTGATTTTTGGTTCAATCGACTCTGTCCCCTACTTAAAAAAATGATCATCAGCGTACAAAATTGTACCGGCAATACCGCACCTGCACCGCCAAATGGCACTGACTTTAGTGAAATCTCTAAGCAGTAAAAATTCGACCCCTTCAGGTCACTTCGAGGTCAAGATGATACTCTCCCTGATTTTAATGCCATTTCCCATTAATTGTACAATTTTTTACACGGATCATTTTTGTATAAGGAACCGTGTCGATTCATCCAGAAAAACTCAAGCCAATGTCCGTCAGAAGATGATCCAGTGGTTCATGTCAATTGATTTTAAGTACTCCCAAATTAATGATAACAAATTCTTCAAAAAATCGGCGGATGGAACAAAAAAATCCATCGGCATATATTTTTTATTTAATTAAGTCCACTTTTTTTTGACATGCTTGCTCTCGCTGAGAAAAAAATCCAATATAATAGTTTGAACACACAGCAGCTGGTGTCTTTCCCCATTAATGGCACACTGGCGTAATTTCTAGCTAATTTCTTAATGTATTTTTCATTCAAATATGAAATTATAAGGTACTGGTTGGTTACTACATACAAACAAAGCTCTTACGAATTGAGAAATGTTTAAGGGAAAGGAAAGTGGGAAAGGGAACAGACGTCATATTTTGCCCCGACTTGTGGCTTATTATGTGACCCTTTCACCAACTAATTTATCCAAAATCCAAAATACCATGAGGGCAAAGGTCATATATTTTTGTAGAAATTGCAACTCATCATCAGTTCGCCATAATATGGGAGTTGTGAATCTCCGAGTATTGCGGTATTTACTAAAAAATAAAATAATCGATTAAGCAACATGCCTACTCTTAGCATATACATTATGTATAATACATATGTATGTACTAGACTAATAAAAAACGCTTTTAGTTTCTTTTGCTTTGCGGTATTTTTTAGGTGTTTGTGATTTGAGTTTTACCCGCGCTTTGAATCTTTGCAGCTCTCGGTTTAAATATTTGGTCGTGAACTTTTACTAAACTTACTTCACTTGTTTTTTTTTGGTAAAAAGTATTAATTTTATTTGATTATTTTAATCTTCCGAATTATTTTGCATGATTCGTACATCCGTACATGCATGATATAATTCATTATTTAACGGACTTGCCGGTTAAAAAAGGTCTTAGGACACTTCAGAGTCCAAGTACCCAAGCCTTGGACGAATCTTGTGCAAATCATTAAAGAGTAATCAATAATTAAGTAGGTAGGTACTTCGGAGTTATTTCGAGAGTCACAGACAACATATACATGATGATTGAAGAATAAAAAAGTACCTGCAGAAAGACGAGAATAATTTGGAAGCTTTTATTGTGTATGTGTAATAATTTGCCTGGATGGAGTTCCATTAATTGAGCACTTTTCGTCCCACCCAGTTCACAGTTCACAGTTGGTGGCGGACCGGACGGCAAGGCGACGATTGACGATAAGTGTCAAGTCTGAATTGAACTTGGTAAATTGCTGACTTGTGCTGAGTTAGCAGCTAAAGTAGTTTCGCTTCGAAAATTGGTCACTCGGTAAGGTTGACTGTCAACTGTCAATTTCAGTAAGTCATAATTAAGTAGACTATTCAGCCTATATATTCATATTCATAACAAAACACGCGTGAATAATACGACTGCACTGTCAGCTGTACTTCTTTTTTTAAAATAAGCTTATTTTATCAATCAATCAGTGAGTAGACGTTGTAATTTGTACTTTGAACATGTGACATGGTACCGTACCGAGGTATTTCAATATACCATTTTAGCATTGAGTATCATAAATCTCATCTACATATTGTAATTTTATGTAAACGACTTAATTATACTGGAACTGAAACTAGTTGCTAGTGGTAGTGGTATATTTTCAGACATGAATTCTTTTTGTTTTTATGCAGTTTCATCCTAGGAGCAAAGCTACGAGACTTACTTGTTAGGAGCAGTTAGCCGTGAACTTTTCGAATGGAATTTACTGCGTACCTTAACGTTTAAGTGTTTGCTTAACTCGTAAGGTAATCAGACGGATAGGGTTCCTCGAAAACATGGTCTGTAGCTGCCCTGGGAATTGTAATAATTGATCAGTTGTAGGAGCGGCTTAAAGGTGGGCAACTTTATTTAGTTCATCATTCAAGAATCTTATTTAAATAAACTTGTTAGTTACTGAAAGTCAGTGTATCAGTTTATCGGGGGTACCTACCGCTGAACGTCATCCTGACAGCGTCGTCAAGTTTTTAACTTTCGTATTCCCAGTTAAAGTTCGTTCCCATTCTTTGCCAGCGCCAAAAAAATAAATTTTAAATAGCAAGAGAGGTCACAAAAATATGAAAATACTTTATTTGCAACTTATACTGTCAGCTACTGACTGGTGTTAGTTTACATTCTCAATACGTACAATATTAAATTTATTTGTAAACTACTATTTTATGGAAACTTAAGAAACTATTTTAAAAAATAGTTAATAATTGATATCAGTTCACAAAAAGTTTTCCTAATTACTGCCGTACTGAACGGCAGACAGTAATTGGGCACTACTACCTAATCAGTATCGTCTGTTATTTGAAGATCAGACATTTAAATTAGTAAAATTTAGTTGTGACATAAAATGCTTAGGGGCTGTAGTGGAATCAGGGGACCTTCCGGAAGCGACCCAAAAGCTTCCATGGCCATGCTCAATTTCAAGCATTCCACTGACATTACGAGGGGCGAATGGAAAAGTCCACCTCAGCCAAAACCAAATGGAAGTATCTGGAATAGCTTGGAAGAACCTGCAGAACAGGAACGGGGTATGATTTTGTGGGCGTTAGATGAACCCTTTGAATTCGGTGTTCTTCCTATGCAACCTTCAGCGAAGATTAGCCTGTCGGTAAGTTATCTCATCTGTGTAAATATATTCATTGTAATTGATTTTTAAGTTTGGAATACTCGTAATTGCTCGTTATTATAACTTGCTTGTTGGCTGTAATTTTGCTCTTATTAATGAATTGTTGAAATATAAGTATATACCTAGGTGCGTAGTATTCATTTCAGAATTAGCACAGGATTAGGATTAGTTACTAGTAGGTACTAAGATTAGTGTGTCATTGGACTTTTTTAAAAAAATAGTCTCTATTGCTTTGCGTTTATTTATTTAGTTTCTAAGAAAAGTCTCTGCTTACATAAAGACGAAAAATATGTACCCCGTATTAAATCTACAATCCTGGCTGCACATTAGTAAATTAAAACTACAGATGGGCGAGCACATACCCTGGATATATTTACGAATGTTTGATATCCTCCGGCAGCAGATGAAGCGTGATGATAAAAATGTAGGATATTGGGATTTTCGTTGTGAACAATTGCGCAAAGGACGAGGTAAGCCCATACTAGAATTTACAGTAAGAAAACGTTTTAGTTTCAAAATGTATTATGTTGGGAGTAAAATAACCTTAAAGTCATTTTCTAATTTTTAAGCTTCCATTTTTCAGAAGACAAGAAGGACGAGTTTCGTGTACCCACTTATGAGTTCCTCATCTTCCTGTACATTCAAAATAGTTATAAAATCATGAAGAGAATGAGTTCACAAATTACGCAACAAGCCAAAAAGCAGGATGATCGGTGAGTTTAAATCTTTTTGAATGTGTTATCATTTTGTATCGTACTATCGTAGTAGTTGCTACCTAGTTGTTGCTACCTAGTCTAGTAGAATTCGGGTCTACCACAATCCCGTTAGTGTTCTGTGTTGCCACAACGGTTTCGGCGTCTAACTGATGTGGCTACCAGGGTAACCGAGTTTACTTGATTCTGATTAAGTTGTACTGCATACTGGTTGATGAAAGTAACTAAAGTGGTCGGTTTCATGTTGTTGACGTAACTTTTTATATAAGTAAGTATTTAATCCATAGTTAAATATTTTCTGTAGCATTAAGAGCATTAATCTTGCTAATACATCCAGCTGATCCAGCAGTCCAGGAAAGAGCATGGAAACGTTGGTCTGTGAGTCAAGTTTGTCTCACTGATACACGTTTTACTTATTTCATGTTTTGAATGAATTAGGTACGTAAACCCTAAAATACATAATTAGGTACTAATATCTCTTTTTGGAGAGCCCTTTATTCGGGAAAAAAGGGCAGCGTAGAAATAAACACGTTGTGTCAGACAATTCATTATAATCATTACATTTGATTTTCAAACTAGAGAGAAACTTTAATTGCTAACTTCGGTAAAGGTACTACTTTTAGGCGGTATTACCAGTTCCAAGTTGTTTGTGTAATTTCCTTAACTCCCTTTAATTATTGAATAAAAAACGAATTAAATTGAATTTAAAAATTGGATAAGACCACTCTTAGCTTAACGTTAATACCAAAGTCATGGTAAACAGCTACAACTAGATAACTTGTTTGATGGTAAACTCGTTGCTAACGATCCAAGCGCTGATGTTATTGTCAGTAACGCAGCATCATTTAATCATTTCCTTTTTCCTTCTCAGGTGGGCCATAAAGTCTAATGAGCCGAAAATACAAAATGAAAATCTCCACTATCAGTATGTGCACGATAATATTGAAGAACTCATCGGTTTTCTTCAAGAGGTAGTTCATAAAGTAGTTGTTGCCGCTATAATTTCTGTAATAGCTTGTATGGCCCGTCGTATGTTGTCTGCTTTATATTTTCACCCTGTATGAATCAAAAAATGCGTAAAGCTCAAGGCGTTCAGTGGCGTACGTAGCTAAATTGTTTTTGTTATTGTTTTATAGGGGTACAAATCCACCGATGAAATATCTTTAACTATAATCGAAGCCCTTAACTTACTGCTTTGCTGCACTACAAATCCTAGAGAATGGTAAAGCATACTTAAATCACAAAATACTTATACTGACAATACGATATAAAAGATTTATAAGATGACCGCGCGAACAATCGTTGAATGATTAGTGTCTCAATCTTAACCCGTTAGAGTTAAAGGCAGAGCTGTAACTCAAACATTTGTAAACCAATCCAAGGAAAAATTAATAGTTTCAACATGTTTGATCCGTTGTATTGCTTTTTTAAATTACAGCAAAAATTAAAAATAAATTATTTCAAAACAGGATGTAGCAGGAATTTCATGTTAAAACCGGTCATTTTTCTGCAACAATTAGGAAATAACCCGTAATTATGATTTTCAAAACCGGTTATTTTAATCGAAAAACTGGATATTTTGGGTCGGTCTATGTAGAAGTTTTGTTTTGAAATTTTGTTTCCGTTATAGCACGTATGGAGCGCGAATGAGAAATGATACTGCTCGGTTACTTAGCAGGAGGCAGGATGTCCTCATTTCATCTTTTCCTATTTTCTTTTACGTGGGTGATAATTCGAATGACTTATTGACAAATATATCCTCCACAACTTGATTTCCAAAGTGTTCGAAAGCGGTACATTATTAGTGTAATCGCTCGGCGGGCGCGGTTGCCACAGCCCATCGGGTTGCAAACAAGCTAGTTGTAGTAGCTATATTCGTTTTTTCATTTCTTTTCAGCGTGATGGAACGTCTTGAAAAAGTTGTTACTCAGCCAAATATTTCAAAATTAGTTAATTTCAATCCTGAATCACAGACTGTAAATCGTGCTAAATTTATTGCGTGGATTCGGAATTCGTTAACATTAAACCCATGGAGTTCTGCAAGCTCCTTTTTACACTGCCCAAAAATGTATCCGCCAACTGGCTCAACAAAAAAAGATTCCAAAGATGCACCTGCTCAGAACCGTATACTTTTTAATAAAAAAACGCCTCCCTACTCGTAAGTAACTTAGGAGCGACATTTTTAAAAAAGTATTGAACTTATTTCAATTTTTTCAGTTCTTCAAAGTACCAAAACCATGTGGATGATCTATGTTTTCCATTCCTAATTTCCAGATTGCACAATTTTAGGTGGGCAGTTCTTTCTAACGTGTGTCAGCAAGTTTACTTTCATAGTCAGAGTGAGAATGCAGAGTTTAGTAACTTGAAGATACATCGCTGCAATAACTCACATGTGTATGCGCCAGGGATCTTTAACTGTATTTTCGTCGATAAATGTATTAACTCAAGCATTTTTCTTGGAGTAACTGCAAAAGTCGTCAAGTTCTTTGGATGTTCAAATATCAGAGTATATTCCGCTGCACGACTGGTTATTATAACGTAAGCTATATCGAAATGAAATAACAAATAAAATAAGAATAGTGTATTTTACATCGGGGCGCATTTCGTATATCGTATAGATGTTAGTATGTAATTCCTGCACTATTAGAAAAAAACATAAACATGATATTTACGTATTGGAAAATTGAATTAGTAGAAACAATTACCTATAACAGTTTTTGTTTGTGCCACAAAAAGGAATTTCCGTCAGCTTTTTCCAAACTTGTTACTTGTTCATTAAACACGATCCAAATTAACGTTGCGACTAATCAACAGTAACTATTCACCCAAAATAAAGCATGATGTTACTTTTGAATCACCCTACATTTCACCCTACAATTTCAGTTTGCTAGGTAAAACAAAGTAAGACATTACCTTACAGTTGCTGATTTAAAAAGTAAACATAAATGGGGTAATAAGGCCGGTCACTCACAGAGGTCATCAAACATGAATTTCTACGGGGTCCATAATCGATATTATTTCGGTTTATTTTGCATACCAAATACTGCCGTTTCCTTTTTGCCTGGGGTTAGAAATTTCATAAAAAATTTAAAAAATTTGACAGAATTAACTTTATTTTGGAGCTAGTAGACATCCAAATCAAACGCAGCCAAAGCGTATAGGTCCAAGATCCCGATAAAAAAGAAACTGCAAGGGTTGCTTGTGCAAAATAAACGGAAATTCTCGGTGCAAGGTACTCTTCGATAGTTCAACTGTGGTGACCTCGGTAACCTCGGTGACTGACTAATAACCTCATTTTTTTAATTATTGGTTACTAATGTATTGTACTATATTTTATGTAGGTACCTTGAAATTTTTGCGTAGTATGCTGGTAGATTAAAGCGTAACATGGCTATAAGTTACGTTGTTACCGTCCTTTAGCTGTAATGTTAATTTAGAGTGTTTGGTAAGGGAGCCAGTAGTTGATACATTATCGGAGTTAGTTTTGTGGCACAAGTTGTTCTTGCTGTTTCTGCTTGCGTACATGTCAATTTGCGAAGTAAAAATCTGCATTGGAATATTAAGGTTATTGGAATTACTTGCTTTGTGATATTATATATTTGACCAATATATAATTTATAATCTAGATGCGAAATCGAGCTCCTGTTTTTGTATTTTAGACAATCGTTGATTTTTTTGATTCTGAATAATGTTATAGTATTTAGTCTATTTAGAAATTTTTACTTTGGTGTCCCTTTAATTTGCTACTACTTTTTTGTGATGTTCCTTCAAAGGGATTGCATAAAATGTTCCTTCTATCTGCTCACACCGTCACCGCCCATTTTAACCGGAACTAAGAATGATAACATTCAACTGGGACCATATAATACTTTCTACCCTTCTTTGGACGGTGACATGGCTCGTGCAGATTTGCAGTCAAGTGTTAGCAGCTGGAACGATCCAGTTCAAATTGGTATGTACATACGTTTAAAATCAGTCACTGAGTATACTAACTGCTTCTCAAACTCTCATTCTTAAATCTTAATTTTATATAAAGTCGATATTCTCTCAGTAAGTTGTATAGGTACGTGACAGAAGTAATTATTTTACGTGCGATTGGTAGAAAATATGGTGGTTATTTCATATTTACTGCAAGATGAAAATAACTATATTTTATTGAAAAAAATGACTTCCAGCCTTTGATGGTTTATCCGCTGTCTCACCATCACCTGTATTAAGCTTGGTAAAATCATCAGATTTTGCAGAATTCCATTTTCCATTTGAAATGCCGGGAAACACCAAAGAAAATCCGCTTCTTCTTCCAGATGAATATCAGGTAGCGTTGGACTGCTACTCAACAGAAATAAAACAGTGGAAAGAAATCTTTAGGGACAACTTTTTATCTACCGGCTGTCAAATGGAGTACAAGTCTGCCGTTTTAGCTGCCTTTAGAGTACGTTAAAGAATTTCAGCAGTAAAATAAATTATATAGTCATTTTATGCATTGACATACATTTCTAACGTTTTTGAACACTGTTTTTTTCCGGTAATTTAGTCATGGCTAGCAACAACAGGCGCTGGAAAAGAATTAGACGGCTTGCTGAACCTCAAAAAGAAAGTAAGACAGGATCAGTCAGATGTTCGAGACATGGAACTTGATGAATTCAATCCTGAGTTTCCATTTTCCGATCCTCATTCATCCGAAAATACTACTTGTGAAAATAATCAGTGTGTGAAACAAGTGCTGGATTTGGATTTTCTATTACTCCATCAAGAAGACTGAACTTTGGAAGTACCAGGGTTCATAAATTGACATGGTTTCAGATGAATGAATTGTTGGTCTATCAGTGGACAGCTATGTGTGGGCAGTTTGGGTAGTTAGTAATTATATACTTTTTTATTATTGTAATGAATAATTTATGAATTAGGGGTTGAAATCGTAATTGCAACACATAATGTACTTATACAATCTTTTATTTGGAAGTTATAACAGGTTTTGTTCATTTTGATTATAAAACAGTTCAAGTTTTCTTTCCTGTACCTCTGCATGTACAATTCTTTTTTCTATTTTCCTTGTCGTCATTGTCATTCATTATCGTTGTGTGTATCTTTGTTATCGTTATCAGTTATCATCACTATAGATTATCATTGCAAGCTTATAATAGTAAATTAAACAAATGATAGCAATAGCAGTTTGGGTTTTTGTTTTCTGTTCACTTTAAAAAGCCATGTGTTGATTATATTTTATGACGTGTAGTCTGGAAACAAACTATAGTTTTTTTTAGATAATTGCATATATATTATGTTGGCTTTGGCTAACCAAACAATGAAGAACTTACTAAGTGAGTAAACTTATTTTTCATCAGTTTTTTCATCAGCATCAGCAAAACATAGAAATGGTGAGAAGAGAAATTTTCGGAAAATACTGTTTGCCTATGTGTTCAATTTTGGTTTGTATTTTTTAGTCTTGCTTTTCTATTGTGAGAGTGGAATTGCTAATTGTGTTTTCTCTTTTGCCTCGGGTAGGGTCAGCGTTACATTGTGTGAATGGATCTCCCGTGAAGCCCTGTTAACAGAGTAATTATTTTTTTAAATTAATATTTGTAGACAGTAATAGTTTCAAACTTTATGCTTAAACACGTATTGAAATTATTATGCACGAATAATAGAATTTTAAACCCTTACTCTTGGACAAGAACAGATTGCCCCATGATTTCTTACTTCGCAGTTGGCATTGACACCTGTAAAAAAACAAAAAAAAAGTTCAAATTGGTTTTGCCATAAAAATACCAAAGATAGATCTCGCCGTCGGCTGATTTTTCGTTTTGCTAACCAGCCCCCGGCCAAAAATTTCATAAAACAACGCGCCGTCAAAATAGTTCCCGACTTAAGTTACTTACCACATGAGTTAGCACAGGGATTAACGCAAACGAAATTATTGCAGTTTCTTTGGGGTCCACAGTCTGGGTCCGTTGTACATTCCCCCCTTGTGCACTGTCTTAGAGCATCGCCAATGTATCTGTAAACAAGAGATTATTATCGAGTTTTGGTTATACAAGACCAGTGCAACTCCATCATCCATCACGTTTATCTCTAACTTATTTCAAAATTCATTACGTACCCGGTAGGACAGGTACATACGGGACGTTCACGGCCGGCGTTATCCGATCCTGGGGTACAAACTGCATTGCTTCCACATGGATTGGGTTGGCAGAGGTCAGCTGTATTATAAAATTGATCATTTATAAGTTAGAATTTTGCGTGACGGGATATTGAATAATTTTCACGCATGTTATGCTTGTCGGATATGACATTAAAATAAAAATTACCGGGTGTGAATGGACGGCATTCATCAAAGGGATGGCCAGTAAAACCTTTGGGGCCTAATAAGTAATGCATAAAATGAATTTTAATGGGAACATTAAAAGTATTATTAAAAGAAGTTACACAACATCTCCATGTTGTAAGAGTGCCTAATTAATAAAAATTCTCACATGAGCAAATTGCTTTATGATTTGATCGGTCAACTCGGCAGTCGGCGTTGCCTATAAATAGTCACATATTGATTTTATTATTGGTACTTAGTATTGTAGAAGGTTTAGAAATGTTGGTACGTAACACAAATGTATTTGTATTTAGCTTACGTCCGCAGGCTCCTTTACAAGGGTCTGCACATTTGAGTCCAATACAAGCTCTGTAATTTAAGGTGTAATTTATAAAAGAATTATTAGTTTAATGAAATGTATTGTTCCGGAATTTGCTATCTGGATTGCGGGAAAGCATTAAATTGACTGGGACATACAAATTTCCTGGACACTCAGCATGGCTGGTACATTCTGGAAAGCATCGGGTGCTTGGATCACCTAAATAGTCTGGAGGGCATTTGCAAACAGCAACATGGCCACGCACCTGCAATGATTACAATGCTTACTTAACTTCTTAACTGATCAATTCTAAAAAATTGCTGAAATTGTGTCGAAAAAGCTTTCAACGGATCCATTGATTCATAATTTACATCTGAGGAATTATATTTTACTACACAGATGCTTATCTTATAATAGAAAGATGTACACTTGCCTCGCATGTTGCATATTGACCACAAGCTCCAATACAAGGATTTTTACATTTGAATTGAATGCACGCTTCCTGGGGTCCACACTCACTGTCTCGATCACATTCATGCCTACAACCTGCATTTTTTAACAATGAAAATTCATCAAATCTTGGGTGATTATTAAAAAAGTTGATATGAATTTATCTGTACAAAGTGTCAAATAATTATTTCTTTCCTCATCATGATCATTACTGTACTTACCGGAAAGAGGATTTCCGACGTAAGTTGGGGCACAACTGCAAATTGCTCTATCATTTTCAACTCGACACCTTGTGTTAGCTAAATTTTGGTGTTAAAAAAATCAAAATGAGCATGCTACGTAGGACTGAAGTTAAGTTTCAGTAAAGTTACAGTGTTTAGAAACAAAATACGTACCTCCACACGGTGATGGGTTACAGAGTTCATCTGAAATTTAAAAAAGAAAAACCTTAAAAATCGCCTATATTTTTAGCAACATAGACCACCAGTACTTACTAATGTATCTAATTTATATTAATTTTGAACAAAACTGAAAAAGTGACTAATTGATTAGAGAAGGAAACCGGATTAATGTAATAAAACTATGATTACAAGTTATCCCATCATCCTTACAAACTAGATTTACAATTACTGCACAGTCAATACAATGGGTTCAGTTTTGTATATGAATAGGATTGAGCTAAAGTCACAGTTCACTCACAGTGCAATATTAAAATAATGTTGTTTTTATTAAATTTGATTCCAAACTATACAAAAATTGGAACCTTGTAAAACACTACACTTTACAAAGACGGTAAGAAAACTTTAATTGTGTTAGATTTAAGGTTTTCAGTTGTTCAGTGTACATATATGTTAGAATTTATATGAATATACGTATTAAGTAACATGAGTTAGTCACGTGTACAAGAAACTCAACAAGTCTACAAGAGCTAATAACACGACAGGAAATAAAAAAAATACAGAGATAATTGGAAAACAACCTTTCACAGTTGTTTGACAATTTTTATATGAGAGCAACATATCTACTGTTAACTAAATTAATGAGTTAAGTCTATTATAACGCAAAGAGAGGGTCGACAGACAACTAGACGACAGTAGTACAGAAATATACAGTGTACTTATGTATATTAGATTAGAATGTACTGATTATATAGAGTATTATAAGGAAAGTAATGACATCAACTTTTAGTGCAAAAATATATTTTTTTAAAAATGATCCTTGAGAAGATTGTATCTATTTATGTATGTATCTTATGAACAGATTCTGCACTGTCCAGCCCTACTTTCATCGTAGCGTCTGCAGTAACGAATAGGATCTCCAGTATATCCAGAGGGACCTGGAATATACATAAAAATATCAACAATCATTCTATTAAAACACATGAAATAAATATCAATAAACCAAACCTTGAACAAGCACAACTATTACATTATGTTGAACGGGATCGATGATATTTTGTAAAGCTACAAATTTTAAAGCTTGATAAACTCAAGTGTACATGTTCAGAATTTTTTTTAAATGTCTTACAGGAACAGATGGGAACTTGATTACGAACGTCACAAGCAGCATTCGTTCCTGTCATGGAAAATCAAATGTTAAAATGCATATGAACATTTCTACTATACAAATAATTAAGGAGATACATTTATTTTTTAAAGTTGTTTTTACTCCCTCAGCTTTTATATTCACAACACGAGAAACCTTTACTGCAAGTTCTGCAAGAGGCGTGAAATACACAGGTCGTAAAATAGGATAGCTATTTTAATTCTTTCATTGCAATAAATTACCACAAGCAGTTGTACACGGGTTGACACATTGGAAGTTGTCACAAATTTTGAATGAAGGACATTCACTGTTGGCTGAAAACATTTTAAAAAACAACACAATTTAAAGCTATGAGTCCATGCAGGAAAAAAAAGGAACTTTTAATTGTCACTTTCTACAAACAAATCCCACTGGACACGATTGTATCTATCTTAACGTTAACCATGAAACCATTTCGTAACAGCATGTGCTTAAATCTCTACATAATTACGCATATATTTAGGGACCATTAAAATGTGACGCTTTACCGCTTTGCCCTTTTAAAGCTACATATTTTGCTGTGCATTTCCAAAAAATCAAAACAGGACCTTGTTTGCAATGGAGAACACATCAAACAATTTTAAAAAGTGTCAAACTATGGAATTAGCCTTTGCAATTTAAGACAAAAAGACAGTATCTTTCTATAAATTCAAAACAGCAAAATAAGATACATATTTAAATTTGCAAAAGGTCTTTGTGTTTCCACACTGTTATATTTGCAAGACCCCCCTTTTACAAATATGCCTGATTATACGACGATTGCGATCACGATTTGCATCTGCATGACTAACCTTTGGATGGGAAAATGTAAAATTTATTGATTATAAAAATAAATAACTGGTTGTTGCAGGAGACACTCCACAATGACACTGGACACTAGTCAACGTCAAGCATACGCAGAGTCTTCCTGTTTCTAAATCCTTTTATCTTAATGACCATCATATTTACTCAATTATCTTTCTGCAGATCTAAGGTACGTCCACATTATCATAAACTAAACTCATTACAAACAACATTTAATCATTCTAAACATGGACGACTACTCA
The DNA here is from genome assembly GCA_034695205.1 of Dicyrtoma fusca. NCBI lineage: Eukaryota > Metazoa > Arthropoda > Collembola > Symphypleona > Dicyrtomidae > Dicyrtoma > Dicyrtoma fusca. The sequence goes on along the minus strand of JAQFZC010001902.1, from coordinate 12,254 downwards.
TCCCCTCAAATTTATGGAGTTTCGAGATTTAAGCTGTTAACCAATATGCTACTATTAGCTACTATACTATACAGAAACATCTACTACATAGAAATGCACAAGGCATTAAAGAAGACATGGACAGAAAAGATAGAACAACTTACAAGCACACTCTCCGCGACGACAGCTAACGGCAGGGTTACCTTGATAACCAGGTAGACAGCTACAGACTGGACGGTCGCCACTAACTGTACAATCAGTATTCGTTCCACAGGGTGAGGGACTGCATGGGTTACTGGCCCGAACGACAGCAAATGGAGCTACAGCCCTGAAAATCAGTCATAATTTCATTATTATTTTACCATATTTGTCAAAAGAGTAGAATTTTTATGTACAACTTTAAAGAATGTAAATTATGCAGTTTTTGATGCAAAAATGTGTTTTTTAAAAGTGACAAGTTCTTTAACAAGTCTAATTTTTGGAAAATAGTTTGTTAAAGTGCTATATTTTTGAAAAGTACTGTTTATAAAAGGTAGAATTCTTGAAAAATTATGTTTTTAAAAATCCATTTTTAAAAAATTGCACTTTTTATAACACCACTTTTTAATAGATCGACCATATAGGTGTATCGTTTGGAAGAAAAAGGTCCACCACTTTCCATCTTCGATAACTAATAACGCCACTACTAACAAGGAAAATAATGTGAATGCTAATTATTCAGTCAAAGTAATAATTTATAGCTAGAATACTATTACTTCATTCGGAGGTGTAGGTATGTCGATATGAAAAATGTTTTTAAATCTTACTGTGACCGGTCTCCATCAGTAGAGATACGCCGAGCAATTGGGGACTGTTGTTGATTACATTGTGAGAAGGGATCTCCAGTGTATCCTCGAGCACATCTACAGACAACCTTATGATTGAAAGCTTCACAGTCTGCATTGACCCCACATGGACTGGGAGAACAGGCGGAAGTGCATTTATTTCCATAGCATCTCTCATGGCTCCGACACTCCTGGTCACTAGTACATTGAGGACCGCAGCCCGTAATCGTGTCGGGTTTTGGGAAGTAACCCGGAATACAGCGACAAATGGCTGCACCCCCCGAATTCACGGAACACTGGGTGTTGGGTCCACACGGGGATGGAGAACACGGATCAACGCCACGAGCAACTACACAACAAGTCAATCATATTCTCCAACAATTAGCAGTCGGCCTGGCTTTTTCGCATTCTTCTTCTTTTAATTGTTAATCTTAGTCTCCAACACATTCTTCTCAGGAGGATTACAGGAGTGCGGTTTAGCAGGCTGGTGATGGTAGTGATCTTAGTGGTTTTAGTTGATTATTTCGTTGAAGCTGAAGCCGATGACGGATTAATTATTTTAAGATGACATTCAACGTTAAGTGTCACAATTTCACATTAATTATTCAAAATCTAACGTCCATAACCGATTCTATATGTAGAATTATATTATTACCGAACTCTAATAATATATTGACTAACAACACATGAAATGAAAGCATTACTTACGTATCTACCGACATACAATATTTGTGCTGAACTGTTATTTAACACGTAAGACGTTACAACTAAAGTTATTAATATTTGTTAATATGTTGTGCAGCTTGACATGTGAATTAACTATACGGTTACAATAAACTTAATAACACTAAAATTATTATTACTAACTTTTACTAACAGTAAAATAAAAGGTTCGCTTTTAAACATTAAAGGTTACGTGATAGTTGACAGTACAACATACAACATAAAACATACTTAATATATTATTTATCTTTCCTACTCGACTAGATAGATACATAATACGCATAATTAGCACATAGTGTAGGTGTAGGTTGCAGGTACTTACAGTATTGAAACAGAAAAATAGATGATTAATTAACTAATCAGAAAATTATACAAAATGAACGAATATTCAACCATAAACCGATTGATTGCTAGACAATAAAGAAGAATGAAGCTATTTTCTAAAATAGGAACGTATCGAACAACTAAACTGAAGTTGGTAATAATTATTGTGATTAAAAGTTAATAAAAATGGTCATTGAAAAAGAAAATACTTACAACTACTGAACTGAGCTAGCGTTGATGCTGAGAAGTGAAGCAGAAAGACTGCCAGAGTGGGGTACAGAATCGCCATCTTGCTTTTTCCTGGAATTCCAAATACGGTCAAAATCAAGTTAATAAATTGAGTTGTTTATTAATAATGTAGGTACTTGTTTACTTTGTTTGTAGTAACCGATTTGACAGTTAACTTCAATTACAACAATAACTCCTTTTTTGAAATTGTTGAATGGACATGTTGACATATATATTTGACCTAGTCATCGCTTCCCAAAGTTTCGATTTTATTTCTCATTCATTTTAAGATGATGGCCATTATTGCTTGGTAAACAAACATAACGTTCTAGCCTTCATTTCAGCAAAAACAAAGTTGTGAATTTCCGAATTTAAGTTCAATTTAGCATTTGCAATTCAAGGTCAGCTTTTGGGTTTCCTTCCACACGTCCATGTTTAGTCATTTGACAGGTTTAAATGTTTAAATCTACTAAGATCTCGGGTGGCTTTCAAACACGGTAAAAATAATGATGTTTCTTTCTATCCAATAAAAAAAATACGTACAAACCAAAAAGGAACCAAGGGATTTTTTTAAATTTTTATAAAAAGGGAAGTTTAATAAGTAAGCAGGACCTAGAGACCTAAAAGTGAACGTCCCATGTTTGATCACGTTTGAAGTTTGACATGCAAACGCAAACAAGTTGGTCATTCAACGCCCACCTCCAGTAGTTCGAAGTTTATGTAACTGCTTATAGAGTCAATGTATATAATCAAAAATCCGTAGCCAGGAACCAAATCCTCCAGTTAACCTCGAAGAATCCATATAAAATCATGTCTGTCATTAATATACATAAAACACAAAATGAAGTCACTCCAAGTCCAACAACATGAGTAAATATCTCGTTATTGGTCAGCTCCAAAAAATGTTAGCCCCTGTTTTTGCTAGATTTAACGATAGGAGTTAAATAGTTAAGAATGCATGTAAGTAGTTCCAGTTAAAAGTGCAAAAGTCGTCATTTTTTGTCATCATTTTGTGTTAAACAAAAAATATATTTGTATATGTAACTTGACTGTCGATGATGGCTTATCTTCGATCCATAATTTGAGCTAATCATCGTCAACTTGTAATTTATTATCTACGGTTGAGTGTACCATCACCAGTACCACAAACCACCTTGCTTATTCGTTTTAATTTGTTACACCCTTTGGTGTCTCAATCTTTTTTATTGTTTTTAACATCCAACTCATCCAAGTGTATCCCAATGAGTACAATCCTGTACATCCTGCTGCTAATATTCGGAAAAAATGAGTAAGCAATTCAAATTTTTTATTCCTAATCTGCATTTTTGCAATTTGCGATTCGCTATCTTTACAGGATCACCAGAATTGTATGTGCCTATTTACTGTACGAATCAGTATGCTATTAGAAACGCCTAGTTTTTTGTGATTAAGAAATAAATGGATGTCGGTAGAACTTCATTAAAACTCATTTGAATAATGTTAATGTAGTAGTGTTTGTAACAAATCTAAAATAACGAATTATGTGTGCATAGTTGAAATATTGAACTTGTTTTTGTACTCCCTCGTCTTTTCTCTGTCCTACAAAAATGCAACAAATTGCTCAAAAAAATAGCGACACGAGGCAAAAATATTTGCTGTAGGTACTTCAATTTACCTATTGTGGCTTCTCTGAATTCTCAATTCATTTCATCAACAACGCAGAACCAGCAGTCACTGCAGTCTGTAGAGTAATTTTTCAATTAGGTATTCATTTTTATGGGATACAAATTCGTGTCTATTTTTTGACCTGCTTGAGCAAAAAAAAGACATAATGATCGTATGTACCATACAATTATCACGTATTATTTGCATTTAAACTGCAAATAAAGAGATGTGTAATAACATCACAATCACTTGTCTAATTATGCAAATCCTTCTTAATTTCTATTTAAATATCTCACGGTGACGACTACGACGGCATCGACAAAGCTTGTGTGCTATGATTCATCTGTTTAAAGAAGAAACTAAAGACTATTTCTCTACTAATTATTCAAAATTTCAGGTACCTATATAAAAGTACTAACTCCCTTAAAAGCGTTACCGCTTGCAACTTTCCTTTGTCACGTTTCGACATGATAAATGAGGCGAGATTTGTCTCTATAATAATATATTAGTGTTCCGTACGCCTCCGCAACTAAACCATTTCAAAATTCAATCAAGATCTATTTACTGTCTTTTACTCTTTGCCATTAGAGTAAAGAATTCCCTTTGTCTCTAAGTAAGTTATTATTTGCACTCAAAAAAGAAAGTTAATCTTCAATCTTCTCTGAGACAATCTCTCAAAAATTGAATTTCTATACCTAATAATTGTATCCCTTATTCCTCACAAGTTCTCATTAACATTTTGAATACCTATCTGGTTTTGCTTATGCTTTTAATTTCAATGCAGCTTACAATTAGGGTTTATCGTATGTCAATGTCGCCCACACATCTCCTCTCTTTTTTGGTAGTAGTGAAAATGAAATGATTAGAAACATAAACAAATTTAAAACACAATAAAAAAAATAGGTAAATGAACATTCCAAACTTGCTAACAATAATGCCGTGTACATAATAATCTGTTGGCCTACTGCCTACTACTCTGCACTATAATTATTACGGGAAAAAAATCAATGTTAAAGAATTATGTTTATTGGCCAGATTGCAAAAAGGATGTGTGTGGTTAGGCTCACAAAATTCAACACTGTTATTGCATTGTAAAAGTATGTTCGTGGGCGTCCGTGTAGACAATAATTTCTTGAGAAATGATTCATCCTTTGAAGTTGAAGACCAGTACATTAATAATCTGTGTAGAGCTCTTGAACACACACACACACTTTTGACTATTGAAATTGAAAGTGAAACCGAGTGTAGTTCAACTTCCTTGAGCTTCACACCTTCACACACACACACACACACATCCATTTGACAAACAATAACTTGTTCAAGTTTGCATCTAATCGTAAGCTCCAACACCTACAATATTACCTAGGTACATTTACACAGGTAGTAGTACATAATTGCCCAATTACGCGTCCATCAATGTTACCTAACGCAAATATGTACATACCTGGTGCTGGTGTACATACATACTTCTTGTGATGGGATTTTATTCAATGAGTTGAGGCTGTTGAATAAATTAAATGGAATTAATATGCACAGTGTACTGACTAGTGAGGCATTGACAGATACACACCGTGCTATACTGGCCTATAATTACAAGGAAAATGTCGTAGGAATCGAAAGAGCATCTTTTTCCTGTGTCACTGCCGTGAAGTTCGAGTGTTATTACAGAGACTTGAACTTAAAGACATGAGAGGACATTTATGACTTGACGTGACATTGAGTCTAATGAGATAGGATCAACACCTAACCTACAAAACTACAATGAGCATATAAATATATTAACAATACAAATAAAACAATTCACCTCACCACCTACCATTCCAATCATTGCATTCATGTTTCTATTATCTTTCTATAACTTTGAGAGTAAGTACCTTGCCCCTCCATCGAAATTGAAAAGGACACGTTCCTTTTTTCTAAGGTTGTGTATTGTACTGTCTCATTTAATTTATAATAATAATAATGTACTCTATATTTTATTAGTCAAAATATTGGTGGCTCAATGTGAGGCATTATTTATGTACACTGATACTAACTATGATATGACTGGACCGGATTTGACTTTTGTTGTTTGTGTCCGCACTTTCGAGTTCCCAGTTCTCAGAATTACAGAGTACCAGTATACTACGTATGTACACACACCACTGATGGAGAATCTGATATTTTTAAACCGTTTCACGTCATAGCCATGAACCAACACTAAACAATTAACAATAAATAGTGGCAGTAATGTCTTGTCTACAAACACCGCATCCTGAGCCCTGAGAGCAATTCTCAATAATTATATGTGGATGTCTGCATTGTATGTATGTATGTATACCGTGTAGCCCAGTCTCTAGACTAAAACATGTACATATGTACATATAAATATTGGCCAAGTAAGTTTAATTGTGCGTGACGTGATTTGGCCAATTTGAACTCGCAATTCTCAGAGTCAGAAAAGACGAGTTTTTTTTATTATTATTTTTCTAACACTGCACTGTAACTGAGCCAGAGTTGAGTTAACTATTGCCCTGCTGTATCAGTAGTGATGAGGTGCTCTGACATGACACATGATTATGATGCGATTACGATCATATTTAATGTTTTATCCAACACGGGACTATCTTTATTGAAAGTGCAAAGGGAACTAACTATTTGCATATCTCCCTTCCATGGTTTGTAACTATAGTACTCCGAACACTTGACTCTAAAGAATGTGTAATTTATCCCTTTTCCTTATTTCATTTTTCACTTTACGTACTATTAGTAGTTGATAATGTTATATATATATATATATATATCTGTAGCCTAGATATACATACGTACATATTACGTCTCTGTTATCTACGACATAAGCTAACGCAAGTGTACATCCACATAAAGATTCCTCGTCAAATTAAGTGTTAAAAAATGTTCATGCTATGTATACCACTATAGTACAAAGTAGGTAATACACAACTACTTGCTCATTGAAATCAGTTGGGAGAATTAGCAAGGAAAATGATTGGGGTTGGTGTGCGGGAGAATCTTGTAGTTTTTTAATTTATTTTCTAATCCCGTCCACTATAATATGTAATACATACAGGCCCTGTTTGTCTGATGATCATCCTCAACTTCATTTCCAAGTCATTGCATGCTCAATAATTCTCTCGAAAGGCAATTGTATTGACGGATATATTTTCGCTACTATGTAAATCACTTTTTCTATCAGCCATTACATTATATATACATATATCTACATATACATTGACTTCTGCCATGAACCCTCTAATGTACCTAGGTACGTACCTACGTAAAGTCTCAAGATGTTTCTTGAATACCTACTTTTTCAAAACTTGAAGTTGAAACTTTCACAGTAGCCTTTGTCCAGTGTCAGCATGGAGCTTATTATTTATTCAAGCGTGTCTACAGTTTACAGGAATAAACTACAGGTCACTGGTTTTCTGCTAATTTATTTTTATTAAACTTTTTTTTTCTACTCCTTTTTACAAAAGTTGAAAGTGCATCAAGTACGAAAATTTAAATTGAGTGAGGTTAGCAAAAGCAAAGTCGCAAAGCGTTCGAAAACACACGACACAATGCCCCCATACAAGTCTATGTACAGTCAAGAGGACTTGAGGAGGTAAAGATGCCAATGACAATGACTGGTAATGGTAGCGACTGCAGGCTTGCCATAAATCAAATGAAATTGCGAGTAATCTCCGACAAATTAATAGCTTTTAAAGATTACAAGGTGTTTAGTTTATTACAGAGACTTTAAAAAAATTACAAACCAGAAAATCTGCATTATTCTTTTTTATCTTACAAGTTTTTTTTTTCGACACTGCGAGTAACTGCACTCACTGTGACTCTATAGTCTGTAGTTGTTTCAAGATTAAATTAAGATGGTTTGCATGAACCAGTATACCCGTATGTAGGGACACTGACTGGCAGACATGATAGACTGATAAAATCTTCTAACAAGTACATACGTGCATGCACAGTTTCAAATAGTGATGAGTATTGGAACAATTTTCATTAATTGTGATTTGTACGTAGGTAGGTACCTACATCATGTGGCGTTTTGAAATATCTATACCCTGTTTTAATAAAGGGTTAATTTCGATTATTTAAACTGTAAAGAGCAGGATTTTTTGTATTTTATTATTGGCTGCTGCTCACTTACTGCTCATGAAGCTGGGCTATATACTATCAGCTAATACTACGAACGAATTGTATTATTGCTTTATTAGCAGAGCTAGAGATATGGTTATTGTATTATTTTTGTTTTTGATAATTTTGTATAGTAATAATAATAACTCCAGCAATGCTTCAGTACCTATTACTATCCTACTGATGCTTGCCATTCTTTCTTTACACGTAGTGCTTCATACTATTTTGTACGTATGGAACTCCTCATGTACATACCTACCTATACCACTGCACTGCTGAATATAGTGAACACAATTAACTATGAGCTCCGCTCATCTGCTCATGAAATCATCATCCTCATGAGCTCATGAGCTCCTCTCCCATCCTCTCATAATCATAATTTACATGTAATTACATGGGAATTATATATTTTTTTTATACTTGTAACATCTTGTTTTACTGAATTATTTGTTTTTTATTACTCTGCGTAATAACAATGACTTCATATTTAAGTTATTTCACTACGTCAGCACTACCAGCCCACCAAAAAGCAGAGCACACAGACACACAGCACACGGCTCTCTGCTCTTTTCTTTCTGTGCCTTACCGGAATTACCACTGCATTCCCTATCAAAATCACCGGGCGTATAATGTTTAATGTGTAATAATATTAAAATGTGAAGCTACCTACCTATACTAAAATTTTGGTAGTGAGGCAGGAAGGATTGTATATAGGTACTACGGTATAGAGCATAGGTAGTCTTCCTGAAATTTCTGAAATAGTGAAACAAGTTGGGCTTTCTGTTAATTCCTTGGCCATGAAAATTAAGGAAAACATGAACTAAAGTATAATGGAATGCATCCTGTCCTGAGCCCCATAAAATATAAGTAGTCACACTATAGAAGCTTAGGTATACTTACAATCTAAATTAAAATAGCGCATCTTCATAAAATGCCAATAGGCAATTACTACTTGCGTATTTAGGTACATCCCCTGCAGTTTGAAGATGTACGTACATACAACTCCTCCATGTAGCTATTCTGCTATAGATGTACATATATATAATGATTGTACATGATTATAGTGAACAAAGTTTGCTTTGTGAACCGGACATACATAGCTGTGCATATATTTACATAATAATAGGGAGAGAAGTGTTGCCGACCGTGGAAGCTAAACTGACACTTATTGGTCCCACAGACTAATAAATCGCAGTCAATTTCTTGATTTCAATGCGTTTCCTTTTTTAGTCTCATATGTGTGTTTCCTTCCACACTTGGTAGTATGTATTTCCTGATTCCTCTAATCTAGGTACTCATAATAACATGCTTAAAATAGAATTAAAAATTAGAATACACAGAGTAGACGAGAAGTAGAAAATCCAGAAATTGAGCTCACACCGTAGCTTCCAAGTAATCTCAACGAGACCCACCACATAGTCATAGGAATCATAATCATAATCATAATAATTAACTTTAATTGTCCAACAAACCTTGTCCTTAATGAAATGCAGAGCGAGTGCAAGTTTAATGGGTTTTTTTTCTTGCCCTTTTCTCATTTCAAAACTTTCTTCTACTCGTTTTTCGAAAATAGGATTACTTTTTCGATTTGATTTATGACTGTCACTCGCCTCAAAGCCTAGCCAACAAATGCGCAAATCCGAATCTCACTGTACATCTTACTGTCAGTGTCAGTGAAGCTGCCAAGTGTAAGAAGATTACGTCTGTCTATGACCATAACTATAGGTATACTATCACTATTTAGATACAAATCGTTTGTCTTACCAAAAAAAAAAGCAAAGCCTTTCGAAGGAGTGCAATGTAAAAATTGCAATTTAATCCACGTAGAAGGGTATTTATACAGTTCACAAAGGGAAGTCACCAAACTATGTATATGAAAAGTCCTTTAAATCACAAACTGACTTTCGGGATTTTGTTTTGAGGTTTTAGCCAAGCTGACGGGCTAGTGGGAGGAAGTGGAGGTGTGAAGATGAGATTGCACTTGACTCCGTTCCGTTCCGTTTTCCTTATGACTTGACTGCAGTCAGTGCTTTAAACAATAGAACATACGATCTGGAATTATATTATATACTTTTTATACGGTGAGATGCCTGCCTACAATAATGTGGTGGTAGTGATGATGATGGTAGTGAACGTGAATGATGTGATTTTGATGCTCCCTGCCCTCACATCCAAAGGAAACTAGTAAAGGTGTAGTGGTGTAACTTGGATATTTATAAGATTTCCTCGACATGTCCGTGTGTGCCCATGTCATTGTATTCTCACTTCTTATGTACATGCCACACACTCTCTGTTGTTCCTTCTATTACATTATTATTATATACCTACTCGACTATCAGCCATCAGGATTCCTTTTCTACCTGTTGTATGTACATATCTGTAGGATCCTCTTTTGTACACTTTGATATGATACCACCTTTGATTCGTGGATGGTTCTTGACTCAAGACAGTCCATAGGGTTTGTTACACTAATTGAACCACTAAAAGCACCAGCATCACAGGTGTACTAGTGGTCTATCAATTTTCAGTCTATAGATACAGTAGTATAGTGTACGGATTGTACGTAGGACTGAACAGGTAGCACACCTGTAGAGAGGTACATACTTATGTACTAGTATAGCAGAGTGGCTCATGAACGTAAACAAGTAAAATGTTGTGCGTTGCTGAGATTATGATGAAAGAGAGTGCAAAAATACGAAAATACGAAAATACGAAAATATGAAAAGGAACGATGCTATGTGGTCTATGATTATAGGATGGAAGCATAGCTGGGATTAAGTCTACTTGAGTTTATTATTATATATTATTATCATTGCATTTACATAATTATAGAATTCTCATTCTCAAATTCCCACGCAAGGATATTTATGCATTTTACCACAAACTGACTGACTGTCCCTACAGTCAGGACTCAGGACTGTATGGAAATGGAAATGGAAATTACCTATGCTATGGAAGTACAGTGATCAGTGTGTGTTTATTTTTCTACTCGAACCATATGTAGATTAGATGTTCATTGTTGTTTCTTCTACGATTGTATGTATGTATGTACCTATGTACATACCTATTACCTATGCATGTACATGTCCTTGGGGGTATAGTGGCAGTAAGTTAGTCACTAGTAGTTGTCAGTGTCAGTGTTCATTTGAGAAGATTTATTCATCCTGAGTCTTCATTCTTAATCTTATTGAAAAAATAACAGCATCTAATTATTGTATCTCTGCAAATTGACGCCAGCAAAATAATGCACAGGGGTTCTAAGGGGCAAAAGCATATTATAATATGCACAGACAAATTGTTGTGCTTTTTGCGTTTGTTTTTTTTTTCTGTTTTTTTTTTCCCCAAAAAAATATTTTGGTGTTGTTTTGTGTGTGTGTGTGTGTGTTTGCTGTGTTGGGTGCGAGCATCCGTAAAGATAAATGTTGTGATTTTGTGGTATTGTTTGTAATGGGGAGAAACAGATGGACGATCATACGGAGAACCAGCGGCTCTTTACATTACTATACAGATTTTTAAAGTTTTGTCTGCTCTTTGCCTTTGAGCATGAGATCATGATTTTGATCTTGATTCTTGCATATATATAATTTGATTAGTCTTATAGGTACTTAATGTTTATATTTAAATCTAATTTACGTAATTTTTATTATTTTTTATTTGTATGGTTATACTTTTACTCATTATTATTATCAGCTTTGTTTTCTTTGAATAAAGTTTGTCTTTCTCCCTTAATCTTTTACATCTTCAATATCTTAAGCAGTTCATGTGACTGCCAAGACCAAAAATGTATTGCTATACAATGACTGGGTAATAGCTGATGAGGCTGGTCGAAAAATCAACGCATCTTTAATCTTTGTCTTTGCAAAAATTCAAAACTAGTTAGAGTCTATACTTTTTGGGGGTGCATATTTAGAGTGATGGGAAGGAATCAATACATGGCTTGTACATGTGCCCGTTACGCAGTAAATTATTTGGTGAGTTTAAAGACTGAGTCGAGTAGGTAAATACATAGTAATAAGTTGCAGTGTTTACAGAACCACATGTGAACTTCCCCATGGTCATGGTCATGGTCAGAAACCCATACTTGGATCTGTGTGTAAAATATTCACAGTGCTAAAACATTTTGGTAGCAATTATGTGCCCACCTACATACTACACATAGTACTTATGTACTTACATCTAGTCTGTCCTCTTACAGTCCCCGATTACCATCTTTTACCAACTTTTATTTTTGGAACACAATTTAATTTGAATTGGACCTCCTTCCTTCCTGATTCCTGATGCTGTACATACCAACTTAATGTGGAAAAAAATGTGTCTAGTGGATGCCATTAATTCTTTGTTTGATTGATCAAATCAGAAGCAACGAAATATAATTTAAATCAAATATGTCAGTTTTTT
>JAQFZC010001901.1:0-26078 GCA_034695205.1 Dicyrtoma fusca | reverse complement strand
AAAATGAAACCATTTCATTCGTTATTTCTTTTTTAACCTATTAGCAACTGGGAAACTATGAAAACAGTACTTTAAAAGAGTCTTTATATGCACCTAATTAACATTTTCAAAAAGGTCAAAACTAGAAACTAACATTTTAAAAAATGTCAAAACCAGAAACTAACATTTTAAAAAAGGTCGAAACCAGAAACTAACATTTTAAAAAAGGTCAAACCCGAAAACTAACATTTACAAAAAGGTCAAAACCAGAAACTAACATTTTCAAAATGGTCAAAACTTTAACTACGACTTTCAGAAAGTCAAAAACAAGAAATTGCCATCTTATTTTCTAGTTTGATTTTGCAGTTTTTAAAACCAAAAGTAAGGGTATTCATTTTGTGACTATTATTGGTTCAATGGTGCGGCACATGAACGGGATTTGTACCTTTTAAAAAATCCGAAATGCCCTGTTTGAACTATGTATAAGTAAGGGATAATAATGCTTTGTTTCGAGCTAAAGATTTGTTTTAAATAGGCTTCATTTTGCGTCTTAAGTCAAGATATGTGTATCTGCCACTCCTGTATAGTAACACAACATTAACTGGCAAGGTTATGTTGCCCGTACCTAGCCACCTTTAGAGTCGATATTTTTACGTCGTTATTACTACGTTTTAGCTACCTTGTACTGCATCTTGTTTTCTTGCTGTGAATGCCATACATAGTAGATACATATGTAGCTGCAGCTTGGGAGTGTGATGAGGGTTTATACAGTACAAGTGCCCACTTTTATATGGAATCCATTACAATTCCAAAGCCGATGGGATGCTACAGCAACAGAGCAATGGTTACGGTAGCCAGATAGTACGAGATCCAAAGTACCTACCAATGAAGAACCAGCAGACGGAAGTAGGGAAGACACTACAGCTGCTGGAGAAGCAAAGAGGCGTGTTTCGATTTCGAGTTTAAACGGCAAGAGCCACAAGGCAGCTGTAAAATGCAATGAACAGGCTACTTTTTCCAAGCCAAGAGAATTGTACACTATTTAAGCACCAAGAGTATTTTTTTAGTATCTTGATTTATAATAAAGCAACAATTTAATGTAAATAACAAGTATAAAATTTGTAAATAGGACATTTTGTGTCTTTTCAAAAATTTGTAATACGACAGTTTGCCTTTTCTCAAAAGCATGCAAATAGGAGATTTTGTACCTTTTCAAAAACATGCAAATAAGAGATTTTGTACCTTTTCAAAAACATGCAAATAAGAGATTTTGCACCTTTTCAAAAACATTCAAATAAGAGATTTGAACCTTTTCAAAAACATACAAACAAATAGGACATTTAATACCTTTTCAAATAGGCGTAAATTCGATATTTGGCCCTTTTCGAAAATCTGTAATTACGAAATTTTGCCCTTTTTCAAAACCATGCAAATAGGAGACTTTACACTTTTTCAAAAGCATGCAAATAAGACATTTTGCACCTTTTCAAATACGTGTAAATTAGACATTTTGATTTTTTCAAAAGCATGTAAATAGGACATTTTGCACTGTTTCAAAAGCAAGTAAAATGTAACTACGGCATTTCAAAAACTAAAAAAAATTATACGTCTAGGAACAGGACATTCTCTGCCTTTTTTACAAGGCTCATGGGGTTGTTGTTTTAATTTTTAAAAATTGACTTAAAACTTGTATATTAGACGTTTTTATACTGTAGATACCCACAACTTTGCTTCTTCAGCCCTGCTTCTGTTCTCATTCTGTCTTCGGAAGAGAAGGCTCGCTATGTATGTAAACGGGTTAGAATGGCGGCCAGGACGGGAGAGCAGAGATACTATCAGCATTGAAGATGAGTGGGACTGGCTGCTGTGCTCTGCTCTGCTCTGCTCTGCTGCTGAAGGGAAAGGAATGCGGAGGAAGGAAGAGCAAGTCCTGGACAATAATTCACGGTGCTAAGAATTACCTCGAAAAAGCAATCCCCCCGAACATTAGCTCTCATCGTATAAATATCCTCTTATCTCTCGCCATCTCATTTCCAGCCACGCTACTGCCCACCCACCCACACACACACACACACATTCACCCACACAGCACACTTACAAGCACTTTTCTGTCCTCATGCTTTTAGCCTCTGCCGCTTACATTAACAATAAGAAGCTGAAACTCCGAAACCGTAGAAGCTCGCCTCTCGCTCTCTTATGAAAACGCCACGTTCATCTTATTGATCTTGGTCTCGAGACGCACCTAATATCCCAGAGCCTCCTCATTTTTTCATTACGAGTGCAAACATGTATGGAACTTTACATACTGCATTCCTTACCATATCAAAGTACCTTATAGCCTATAGCCTCTAGCATAGCACACACACTGCCCTTTTTTCTATCTGCGTATTGTTGTGGGGATAGCGTCGCTGACGAAGCAACAAATGACTAGTTGAAAATTTTATTCATGAAAAGTGAACTGCGTACTTGTTTTTCAAAAGAGTAACATGCGCGTTTGCATTCGCGTTTAAGAATCCGAAACCTCAAAATTGCCCTATTTTGAAATAGGAAAAATCCATTTTTATCGATTTGACATTTTCGAAACGGAACTGTACCTAGTTTTACACCTTTTTAAAAGGGGTTATATCTTGTTTTGACCTTTTTTGAAAAAGTTGATTTTTTGTTTTGCAACTTTTTGAAAGTGTTAATTTCTTGTTTTACACCTTTTTGAAAGTGTAAATGTCTTGTTTTACATGTTTTTGAAAATGTTATTCTATTGTTTTTCATCCTTTTGAAAGTGTTAATTTATTGTTTTAACCTTTTTGAAAATGTTAAATTCTTGTTTTTCATCTTTTCGAAATTGTTACTTTCTAGAAAAAGCACTTTCCTTTGTAAAGCATTCCTTCCATAGGGCTTTCCAGTAGCGAATAAGTAAGATAGCAAATTCCAAGTTTACATGTTTTTCAAGAGTAACCATTCCCATGTGTTGTTTTACTAGTTTTTGACCAGGGCAAAAATCGATTTTACGTTTTTAAAAAAGTGCACAATTTCCAATCCACGCCTTTTTGGAAAAGAAAAATGCGTTTTTGAAAGTTTTTCGTTAAAAAAATGCACCATTTAAAAATAACAAGTCTATGAAAATGGCGAAAAACGTATTTTTTGAAAATATGTAAATAGTGGAAAGATTCAAAAGAATTGTCCTTGTACACTCGGTAGTTGGACTGTTGGATACCACAATTGTTTTGATAGGCCACTTTGCTTCTTCAATGATGTTTTCCCTTGGCTACAAACATGGGCGTGCCAGTTAGCCAGTCGCTATAATCTAGCAATGCTGTCCTCCACTTTGCTTTCAACTTTTTATTTATTGTATTGGCCTCGAAACTACAAGCAAGTATGTACAGTGCTTCTATCGAGCCACTCCAATGCAAAAAAGTGTGGGAAAGGTCACTTATTGTTGGTACGGTCACAAGTACACGAAAGTACGGAGACGGCAGCCGGCGGCATTTTTCTTTTTAAAATCTAATAAAATATTTATTTTAGAAACTTCCTCGTAGTTTTTGCGCCTCATTTTTCATGACAGAAAAAATGGTAGTAAATGCCTCATTCTGCCTTTTAACAGACGCTCTGTAGTTGTTACTACTTCCGTCGTATTTGCATGACCTGTAGAAAAAATCCATCCGTCATTTATGTGTATGCATACGACCATACATTTGTACTTGGGTACTTTTTCTAGCCTCTATCCCTACCCGCATCTCTCGAAAGTGATGCCCAAACTGAAACTATCACCCATGGATTTGCTTAGGGACCGTTCAACTATTGCGTCATTGTGATTGACAAATGTGTTGAAAGTATTGGTGAACGTGTGCTGATTGAGAATTTATTTTGCTTGCTTTCAATACAAAGTAAAGTTATGAAGATGTTTCCTTCGACTTTCACACTTTTCAAAAGGTCAGGGAATTTTCTACTCTATTTAACATTTTTGAAAGCCCTAATGTTTTACTTATTCATTAAAGCACTAAACTAACCCTTTCCAAAAGTCCAAAGTATAACACTAAAGCTTTCCAAAATGTGCAAAATACAATTTTGAAACTTTTCATAAGCGTTCAGCTATAAAATTCACCTTCTAAAAAGGGGCAAAACATTAATTTAGCCCTTTTATAAAAGACTGAAATACGATTTACGAGCTTTCAAATTGTAAATTGTAAAATTAGTATTTTGAAATAGTATAAAACATTAAATTAACCCTGTTCGAAAAGTCCGTTTTATACTATTTCAAAATACTAATTTTACAATTTACAATTTGAAAGCTCTTAAATCGTATTTCAGTCTTTTAGAAAAGGGCTAATTTAATGTTTTACATCGTTTTAGAAAGTTAATTTTTATAGCCGAACGCTTATGAAAAGTTTAAAAATTGTATTTTGCACATTTTTGAAAGCTTTAATGTTATACTTGGACTTTTTGAACAGGGTTAGTTTAGTGCTTTACACTCTTTCAAAATACTAATTTTACAATTTACACCTTTTTGAAAGCTCTTAAATTGTATTTCAAACTTTTAGAAAAGGTCTAATTTAATGTTTTTCCCCCCTTTTTAGAAGGTGAGTTTTATAGCTGAACGTTTATGGCAAGTTTTAAAATTGTATTGTTTGCAGATTTGTAAAAGTTTTTTTTATTGTTTTGAACTTTTTAAAAACGTTTTTATTAAACCTTGTTTATAACCTTTTTTGACGTAGCAGGTTATCTTTACCGTACATTCTTCCAAAACATCTCTGGCGCTGTATCATTTAAAAGAGTGGCAAAATTCCTTGGAAGATGCCATACAAACATTAAAATAAAATTAACAGATTTTAAAAAAGCATTTCGAGTTTTCGAGCCACTGTCGTCATATTTGCACAGCCCTTGAATAGAAAGGATGCTGTGTGAGATTGACGAAGAAAATGATGTGCGGAGGGAAAGCTCGCTTGCTTTCTTCAGCTAAGTGAATATTTTTTCTCCCTCGGGCCATTACCATGATAAATTTCCATAACTTGTTCAAAACGAACAGAGAATGATAGCTCAAGTATGCATCTCCACGTAGAAGATGGGCTTCAACAATGTTATATGTACATACTCAGTAAATATACCCACTTGGCTCTCGTCTTCGTCCACGTTTGTTTAGAAAGCGCTGACATTTTCCATTTTTTTTTTACTCATTTTTATTTACTCTCAAAGAATTCTACTTGAAACTTATCTCGACTTTATTTAATATAATACCATTCCCTTTTTCGACAATACACTTTCAGGGAAGATGGGGGATTGTTTTGTGGGTACATATTTGAGTAGGTATCTGCCTGACTTTCATGCTGTTGTTATTGATGTGGAGATTATATAGATGACATTGCATTCCTGTACTTTATTAAGATCTCTGCAATATTCCAAACATACACACACCTAGCTAGTATGTATACGATACAGTTCAATCGTTTCATACCTATCGTCGGCGAAGAGGCATAGTGACGCAAGTTTAACTTCTCCTGTATTTCATTTTGACGTAGGTTCTAATAATATAATTTCTACCTGTGCTTTTAAACAGTGTAAATACCAGTTTTACTAGTTTTGTAAAAGTTTAAATAACAGTTATTTTATTTTTGAAAAATCTTAATTACGAATTTTACTGTTACATAAAGGTGTGAATACTAATTTTACTATTTCGAAAAAGTGTAAATAAAAATTTGTTGGTTTCAAGAAAGTGTAAATACTACTTTTACTGTTTGAATAAAGAGTAATTATTACTAATTTTTCTGTTTCAAAAATGTTTAAATGCTAATTTGTCTGTTTCAAAAATGTGTAAATACCTATTTTTGGTCTCAAAAAAGAGAAAATATCAGTTTTACTGCTTCAAAAAAATGTAATTTCTACTTTTACTAGTTCAGAAAGTTGTAAGTACTAGTTTTACTATTTCAAAACAGTGTGTAAATATCCACTATACTAGTCTTAAAAAGAGTGAGTTAAGGTTTTTCCTATTTTTTTCCAAAGGCACAAGCATCAGTTTTACATGTTTTAACAAACACCATGACGAAAAGTTACTTGTTGGGATTTCCTTTAAAATGGCATTAAGCTCTTGGGTCACAATGCTTCTTCAGCGACAACATGTACGTACATTGTGACTGCTTTAGGACCTCATGCATCTATATCTTGGTCCTGTGGGCCTCTTAAATATTACGTTGTACAGATGCGAGATGCATCATTGTATGTACATTGTTGATTTTCCCCAAGTTTCCCTGTCTCGTACAGATTTCACTAATATTCTTATTAGTATCGGAACTAGGTGTCCCTAAAAGCACTTTTTGGCCTCGTAGTTTTTAATAGACCCCGCCTGCTCTGTGACTAAATTAATACTGGTAAACACACTTTCTCTCCTATTTTTCTACACAATATTAACTTAGTGCCAATAGAACAGTGCAGCAGCGTCAGTATCGAAATCCGCCCAAGATTTTACATTTTGATTTTGTACGTGTGGGCTTATCATATTATTATGTTAACGACGGCGAAGTGTAATCTTGAGCCAATTCGTTTTTGTCTTAGACATTATTCATATGGATGGCAATAGTACATAGCTGAGGCATTTTAAAAATGATCGTATAACCTTTCACCATGCCAACCCAGCAAGAGAGATTCTCGAAGCAAAGAAAAATAAAAACAATGCAGGTCACGATTAGTACCATAAGCACATAACAAGAAGGATACAGATACAGCGATGAAGGAATACAAGCCACGATTTTCACTCGCTTTCCTCAAAACTGGAGTTTCTACACACTTTTTACAACCTTTTTTAAAGGCTAAAACTACTCACAATCTCTTTACTTACTAAAGCAAAGACATTACATACAAACTAGATTATAAAAAAAAAGCTCACAAGATTGTTTCATTTTTGTTTTAGATACAAGAGAAAGCACTGTAGGGTAAAAATAGTTGATCAAGATTAAACGACATGGGCATCTTACTGTATAATTAAATTCCAGTGTTATTTTCATTGGCTATACATATACCTATGTATACTACCAAGTTTACACTGCAGTATGCCAGCCAGCTATAGTTCCCATTTTAAAAATAATTTGAAAACACTTAGCAATGTATACATAGCGGGTCAAGATCAAATTATTTTTATAATACCTAAATAAACATACACAAAAGCATCGATAACATCTATTCGATGCCAACAAAACAAAAAACAAAAACAACAACAGCAGATTGTGACTGTACTCTATTTTCGGTGTCAAAACTAATTCTTATACAAAATGTATGACCTTTATACTACGTGTACCTTTAAGCCTTGTACCTTACACATTATCTACAGTTCTACGCTTAAACTAGTACAGCAACGGTGTTTATACTTATAAGAGGACAGTCTCGGCACATTTTCTTTTAAAAAACCGCAGAATGCCATAGCGACAGAGAAAGTGAAAGTTCCGTCCAGTTCGGTGTCACAGACAGTCCAGCTTTCATTTCCAAGAAACCAAAACTAAGCAGGACCATGAGCAAAGGAGATGAAGTAAAAGTAAAAAAAAATACTACGAAACAAGATAACAGCGGCAGACTGGAAGACCAGAGAGGAAAAGAGAGAAATAAAGTGAATTCAGGTCAAAGAGGCTTGAATTGAAAGTATGAGAGAGACAAGGAGCCTCCACGTGTCATCCCTTTCATCTTGTTTAGGAGGCATATAGGAAAGAAAGGAAACTGAAAAGGAAAAAAAACGGAAGCAAATACGAGGGAAAAAGAGAGGAAAACAAATTGTTTTTGGGTGCGATGGAATCCAAAAAAGAAATACATGGGAATTCTACAAGGAGACAGACGGAGATGTGATGCAAATTCATGAATAACGGAATAACGAATACAGAAAGGGATGTAGCAAAAAATAAAATAAAGTCATCTGATTGAACGTGTACGTCTTGGACCGGTGATCCTTCTTTTTCCATCCACTTTATTCCATTCTTTCTCATGTATCCTTTGTATACAACATGACTGACGAAGCAATATGGCACTTTTCTAAATAACTTTCATTTTCATAAGTAAACCAACGGTGCAATTTCCATTCGCCACGATAAACACAGAATCGCTACAAAGAATCGCAGAATTGCATACGAAAGCAAAGGCAATTTTTTGAAACACGTTTTGAAACCTAGTAAAAAGGACATAGTTCTCATTTTCGAACAACAGAATACATGAGTAAATGCTACGTTCTACACCCATTCCAAACCAATAAATGTGATTAGCACATTTTGCAGCTTTCAAAAAACTGAATATGCAAAATTTTACACATTTTTAAAAACGAGTGTGTAGGAACGTTTACACTAATCAGAAACTCGTATACAGGATAGTATGCATCTTTTCAAAACATGTAAATAGCACATTTTGAACAAATTTTTAAAAACAGAAAAGTAGAAACTGTTGCAACTTGTTCAAACACGTAAATAGGACATTTTGCACCTTTTAAAACATTTACGTGGAACTTTCTAAACTTTTTTAAAACATAAATATTGTAACTTCATGTATTTGTATGTATTTGTTTTCAAAAACATTAAAAATAGTCGGATGGGTCGAAAAGGCCTATTGGACTACGACAAATTTGGATTCCGTCAGTTTTGCTTCTTCATCATGAAATAATCCATTGTCTTACTGACTTTCACCTATGTACGTGTCTCCCTACACAGCTTAAACTGCTGCTTTTACTCTTACCTACAATGCTATGAAACTGTGCATACACGTTTTTCTGCGTATGTATTATTGTTACCGGAACTGGATCTTTTTTGCGTTTGTCTTGAGGGAATTACACGTTCTGGCCTACTGCGGCCCTCTACTAGCATAGGAAGCCCGATTGGACTTTCTCCGTACTTGTTTGAGAGGAGAGACCATGAGATAGGGATGGGAAGGCTAATAGAGAAAATACTGACAGACATGCCCACCAACGGAGATCCCACCGGTTCTCAACGTCCCACGTAATTCAATAGTAAAATTGAATGGTGAAGGAAACTAGCTAAAAATCTCTCTCCTTTTCTTTTACAATACACTTTGTACTCCTGTCAGGTAAACAGAGAACTTCGTTGTCTCTAAGTAGTCCCTACCAATCTATATGTATATCCGACGTCTGTAAAACAGGTATATATACGCGGGGGCCAGCTTACATTTCGTTGGTTATTTTTACCCGGCATTGTAAAAAAGACATGTATTACATAGTACATATATACGCCGGAGACACAGAGAGTGCAGATCAAACAGGTAAAATAAATGTGAACTTTGAAGTTTCCTAAGAAATCAACTTTTATTTCCCAGTTCTGCCCACGGTACGTACTCTACATGCATTCCAGAACAACACTGCCCTGTAGTGCTCTATATTTTAAAGGTTAAAGTTGCCTTAAGATCTATAAGATTGATCTTGTTGCTGGTCCTGTTGTAGACTGCATTGCTCTTTTGCCTCATCCTCGTACGCAATGAACCTAAATACAAATAATGTCACAACAAGAACACGACCGAGTGTTTGCTAACAGTTGTTTGCGGGCAAAATCAAAACGGAAGCGAACTCCCCCGCATAAAAACGATGAAAAAAGTGACTTTCTTTTTCTTAAATCAATCCTCTTCTGGCTTGGTATGATTTTGATTTTGATCAGATTTGTCTTGTACATAAGACACGCTACAGGAGAAGTGAAAGCATTGTAAATGAAGAGAAAGCAGCGTAGAATCGACAGAGGCCCCAATTGACATTGTGCAATATTGCCCCTATTGGCATAGTTATGTTGTAGGTAACTAGCCACCGGAATGTATGTAGAATCATTTCTTTGCTGCTGTAGAAGGGCTAGAAAATTTAACGATATTACCAGGACAAACAAAAATGATAATCTTTAATTTAAAATGATTTTATAAAAATTCAAATTCTTATTCACATTTTTGTGTATTTATGTATATATATCTAAATATATACAAATAGCTTGTGCGTGCTTGGACAAATACTATCTTGCTTGATTATCTGAACCATAATCATAGCGGAGCAACGAAAATTAAATAAATAAAACTTTCACTTATGAACGAGCGTACGATGCTTTCTGATTTGTAAATCTTAACTTTGCCGATTTTGTAAGTTCGTTCCAATTCAAATTCTCGAATAGAAATGCAAACATGATAGTTCAAGGGCCAATTAGTGGATGAAAGAGATGTCGCATCTTGCCGGGCTATAAAAAGATTGTGCCTTTATATTTTCTAGCCTGATTTTACAGACACATATAATTGTTAGACTACGTGCATATGTACGTCTATCAGCTACTGATGTACAAAGCTGACTAGTAACATCCAAATCCAAACAATTGGAGTTAAAAAGGATGAATCGCCAGGATTCTGTATAATTGAGCAAAGGAAAAGTAAATGCAAAAAGATGGGCAAGGGTATTTTTATTTATAAATATCAGTATTTGATCTTTAGCTCGATTTTGAAACGTACCGTAGGTATCAAGCTAAAAAGAGTCACGTCCGACTGTATTAGCTAAACTGGCAGTAGCTATGTACACTCTGCAATTACATTTGGCATCTTTGTTGTAAGGAATAGTTGAGTTTTTATCTCTTCTGTCGCTCAATGCAATCTACTAATACGATTCTTATTAAATCTGAAAAATCAGTAAAATGCAATCTGTTTTGAGTTTGAGTGAATCATTAATTTAGAAATATAATTACGTGCGCTGATGTAATCTGCCTTAACTAATTGGATATAATTTAAGGAAACAGCGCAGACACTGTGTAAATATAGTTTTACGAGGTCATCTATGTACTTTCTACGCTGATTTGATGTTTTGAGGAAGCATTTTCAAGTATTTGTGATACATTGAAGTCGAGCGTGCTTGCTAAGTTGACGAATTTTGTAGAAAGTTAGGAAAGAGAATCATCAAATAAATATGCGATTGTTTGCTGTATAGCAGCAACGTTCTCAGTACATATGTGTATAGTAAATGCTATAAAGAAGCTAGCTATATTTTTGTAGCAATTTTGTAAGTTATTACCTGTATTAGGAACGAATTCACATAGCTCTTCGTTGCCTTCCCGCTCCTTCTTGTACTCCTCAGTTGTATAGATGCCTAAGAAGATTGGTGTGAAGGAGAGAAAGGAGGGTAGGATCCAAATCGAACCTAGAAATATACAAAAGTAAGTATATTTATTAATTTTTTCAAATAACAAATAAACGGTTAAATTCCATGAAAGTCGTACTCATACGTATATGAGTGCTTTCTCTATAATTATGTATGACTTTCACCATACAATGCAATAGTACAACTCATAGCTTCTTATTTGACGCCAATAATCAGAAGCTATAGACAATACAAAGAATGAACACTGGGAAGATTTCAATTTTAAAGCTTTTTGCTTTCTCTCCTTTCTACTGCCTATGTACAACAAACGAACAATGTTCTCCACCGGAATTCACAAAGCAATACAATTTTGCTCGTGTAAAGTCCCTTAATTATGCCAGTGCAGTCTACATATGGAAGAATAGACATTTCATTTTATTTTTATAGACAGTCTGTTTATATATGGCCATTGCAGTCGTAAAAGTCTTAATATAATACTATAAGAAGTAATAATAACTACAGAGAGGGGCGGGATGTGCCGCCGTCGCTTTCTTCTCCTTTTTATATTAATCCTCTTTATTAAATTTCAATTGAAGCGGAAGTAACTCCAAGGCAGTACAAACCATAGCCAAGCTAAACAAGGCAGGCTAAGCGAAGCCATTGTTCTGTAGATTCTACATATAGTCGGTTTTGCGTAAACCTTATAATTGTAAGAGTGGAAAGTGCTTTCCAGTGACGTAGGTGCTCCGTCAAACCATATAAAATGTTTCTAACACAGATTAGTTGGATATACAGTGTCTAGAAGTAAGAGAAAGTAATAAAATAAATTAAAAAGTGATAATTTTACATTTTTCTTTTAGATTTATATCAAAAGCATCTTCAATTTATATCTGTAGACATATAAGGATATACGACAGTAATAGTTCAAAACGTATGATAGAATGCCACAGTATTCTTCAAAACCTTTTGTTTTAATGTGACAGAGTAGTGTGGCAAACAAAAACAGAAGTAAACGCTTTCACTTTGCGTGCTTTCACTTTGTCTAATGTTTTTGAATATACGTTTCTTTTCTATGTAAAATGTAAACTTTCCATCTTTTCTCCTGTTCTCTTTCTTTCCAAAGAAACGTCAACAAGAATACATATGTATCTCATGTGTGCTTATGGACTGTGACGGTAGTTTAATTCCAATTTTAAATCTCAATTCAAGCACCTGCTTCCCATCTCCGTTGCTGTAGGAACCTTATAGATGCATACCTAAACACAGAGGCACACGGTACTATGAGTGCATATATTATAGCAGTGCGAACAAAGCCCCAGACGCAGTTATCTGTGAAGGCTGCAAAATGTAGGGCGAGAAGAGATAGAGACAGTGGCTGTGAGATTTTCTCTCACTGTTCCTATTTCAATATTCGTAATCCCTTTCACGCATTCCCAGCATCCCAGCCCATATGCTACAAGTCCCAGGCTTATAGAAAAACAGTGTATCTACCTGTGTATCTCTACAATAGTCCCCCAAATACAATGAAGAAAGCAAGTGTCTTTGTGGACTTTCTTTTATACCTATTCACCAGGCAGCCGTTGGTACAGAATTGTCATTTCCAATGCCAGTGCCATTGTCATTGACGCCATTTTGAATTCCGTGTATGTAAATCTTATTTCGGTCTAAACAACATAACTTTTATGCAAATGCACGTAAATATTTTTCTCGCAAATACTTGTACCTCTTCCTATGCCTATCATTATGTATAATACTGCAGCAAACCTGCTTTCTCTTCATACTTTATGTATCTACAATGTTTCCTTGGCAGTGCAAGCGAATGAAAGTTTATTCGAGAGAAAGCTTTGTGGCTCATTGTTTATTCCAATATTTTATACCTGATGTATGTGCATCATATCAAGCTACACAACTCAAAGTGAAGCAGTCAATGCATACTTCATAGTGAAAATAGCATATTTGCAGTTTTTCGAAAGTAGTAAAATGTGTATTTAGACTTTTTAAGTATCAGTAAAACCACTATTTGTAATGTTTTAAATATAGTATAACTGATATTTAAGCTTGTCAAAAATAGTAAAACTGCCGTTTACACTTTTCAAAGAAACACTACAATTTTCTCTTTTTCAAAAACTGCTATGAACGTTTTTTAAATGTTAAAACTGCTATTCTGTGTTAACAAAATGAATGTGAAAAAGTTTGATTTTTCTGTCCTCATGCCTCTTCACCCACGATATTTTGCTTTCAATGGTTAATCCAACTGCCACATATTTTATACCGATTTTTACTCCTAACATTTGTTTTACTTGTTTGCCTTGATATTGAAAATATCTTTACTTTTTTTTAAAGTTTGTTCTTTTTATGTGCTCACTCATTGTTCCTGGCAATATTTTAAATCGTTTTATTCATATTCTGAGAAATAGGAAGGTCGCATCCATCTGTTTGACTTACATACCGTTTGTGCCACCGAACTGTGGTTGGTTATAAAAAAAACTAGGTCAGTTTGCATTGATGTGACATACATGATAATGTATTCAAATGTTTGTCCTTGTGCGTACATAGCTACATATTTTTGTGGGTGTTAATATATTTACTGCCTATCATTTTATGTGTGCCCACAAACTAGATTTTTATCTCGAACTGTCTGTCATGTCCCATGTTCCCATGTGAAGTAAGAAAAAAAAGTAATGCAAAATAAATGTATGTTGACTGTATATGTATGTATTTACTGTAATAGAAGCGGCAAGAAATTTTGTTGACAATGTTGAAGTGTCAGTTCTGTGGTTTCACACATTTACATACATACTGGCTTAGATTGGAGAAAACAGCTAACCCCATCCCACTGGGTTTTAGCATGGATACATACTAGTAGTGTAGTGCAGCATATAGCAGAGTATTGTGAACTGAGTGGGTTTGAAGCAAGTTGTACACCCAGTAAAAAAATATCCACAAAATAACATGATACAAGCAAAACAAAAGCCGGGAATGCGTATGTTTTTTGTTCTAATAGGTTGTATAACATATCTGTTGTTGGCTGGCTATGGGTTGGAAAGTTGCAGCACAATTTCCAGACTTACAGATAAGATCTTGAATGCAGTGCAGTGCACATTCTAGATTTTATTTTATTATGTGAGAGCGTAATACGGACAGTCTGTACTGTTCACGAGCATTAAATACATAGGTACCCCTTAGGTATGTTTTTGTTGGGTATATTCAACTTTCTATAGGCTTTTATGAATACCCTACTTGGAACGTTTCAAATATTACGTACGCCAGTTTTCGTATAAAAACTACATCCTTTTAAAAAAGGTGAACAATTTAGTTGTAGTTACACAGTTTGAAAACTATTTAGATACGATGTTAAAAGCTTTAAAAATGCAAAACGCGAAATGTCTTATTTTGAAAACTGCTAGATAGCATATTTACATCTGAAAAAGTGCCAAAAATATTACAACTTTCTTTTTAAGAAATCACGTTTTGTATAATAGGGTTTCAAAACTGCAAAATGTGAGCGACTGTTTTGAAAATGGGTATATATCAAGTTTACGTGCCAGAAAGAGACAAAAAATACTTTGTTTTTACTTTTAAGAAAGTAACATTCAAAAATGGAGCATTAAGGTTTCCAAAAAGGGCATAGTATGATATACAATAGTTTTTAAAAAGCGCATAATATGGAATACTGTGGTTTTTAAAAGGCACATCATTAAAGGCATTATTTAGAACCTAACTTTATTGTTTTCACCTTCAGATTCTTAGAGGGTGAATTACGACTGAAGACTAAAGTATGATGTATTAATTGAGCAACCCCGCTACCTACACTGGTGTACCAAAAAGTAGGTATACAATCCTGTAAAGTGAAAACAAATGCTACCGTATGTACGACCAGTGCAACACACTCTCAAACATTACAACATGAAAAGTATGTATATCTACATTTGGCCATGTACTGAGGAGTAGACCCACCAAACTATCAAGGACAGAATTTCAAGATTCTAAGATTCAGACACAGCTGTCTCACTGCCACTGCCACTCACACAAATGTATGCACAAGAATAACTTTTACTGCCCCTACCTCCCTCTCTTACAATTATTGGTATGAATTGCTAGCCCCTCTGTGTACGGCGGGCTAGACTGACAGCGACAGCACTGACTGTGCACTGGTGCAAGTGGGCGTTTAGACTTCAGACCTTGTGCATGAATTTAAATATAACTACATACATACAGCTATTATATGCCTAATAAACCTGTGTAAACGATACCAGTAAACAAAATATGGAATT
This sequence comes from Dicyrtoma fusca, assembly GCA_034695205.1. Lineage (NCBI taxonomy): Eukaryota > Metazoa > Arthropoda > Collembola > Symphypleona > Dicyrtomidae > Dicyrtoma > Dicyrtoma fusca. The sequence continues at coordinate 10,763 of JAQFZC010001901.1, read as the reverse complement.
TCCAGTTCCATAATTCAGCTATGGGCAAATTACACTAGAATGCAATTGAACACTTTTCAAATAAACACATTTTCAAACAGTGCCTTCAATATTAATGAATTCTGCTAAAATTCTGTGAATTCTTGGAAGCATGATGAATTTTAAAAGCTACTGTACTCAAGCGCTCCTTTAAAAGTAATGGCCTCTTCAAAATAAAATTTCAAAGTGGCAATCTATCAATACTGGTGTGCAAAATTACGGAATATTTTGAAACTATTTTCATACCAACTCATACTCAAACTACCTACGCCTTCAAACTTGATGAATTCTTCAAAAGACAGTGTCAGAATTGTGTCATTGTCAACATGCACAACAAAGAAATTCCATGACCTGGACCACGAAATCATTTCATCTGACACTTTATCACACCTTTCCATCCACTTCCCGTGTTTCTGTCTTCCCAAAAACGAGCTTTATACTACAAACAAATAATTTTCCACATGTGTATTCATACGTAGGTACATACATAGTAATACTGGAAGTACGACTATATTGAACTTTGTATATGGCCATGCTTTCTCTTTTCTCTATTCTATATTCTATGTAGCAAAGACGGTGGGGAAACAAAGGAGAAAATTGGAACTACCACAGAAATAAAAAAGATGCACTAAAACCAAACAAAAAAAGGACAGTGAAAGATTTTGATGGGTGAAAGCAGAAGGAAATAAGACAGGGAGACAGACAGGATGATTGGCGTGAAGGACGGGCTTCAAACGATCTGTGTTCAAAACGTTTCCTCATGCCAAAACTATAGTAGACAAGCTATTGTCTCTTGCAGTGTAGACAATAGGAGCCTTTCATATATTACATTAAAATCCAAGATCGTTTCCAATGAAGAGCTGGGTACATATTGTCAATATCTACTATACGATATAGCTAAATATGATCGCCTATACGCTACAGTTAATAACTAATATGTTTGGACTGTTGTGAAAGCGAATGTTCACATACAAATATCACGTATTGGTATTTTCTGTTATATTTGCTCAAGCCAAGTTCCCAATTTCCCAATTTCTTCCTCATTGATTCCCTGAAAGGTTTTCTCCAAAAAATTCCCAATGTATTCTTTTGTTTTGTTTCCTTCCTTTTTATCCCCCTCCCATTGTGTTCATTTGAATTTTTACAGTTTTCTTATTCAATTTCCAAGAATGGCAAAAAGGCAAATGGTGAAAACTTGTAAAGTAGAATAGAACTTATAAGAGTGAAAGCTACATAATAGTGAGGCGATTGAATAGGCTTTTATTTGGGAAAGAATCTATTCGAAAAGATTTGCAGTGGAAATAAATATTTCTTAGACAACGAAGACTAACAAATCCCCAGGAATGAATAGCTTTGTCTTTTTTTGAATTTTTCTTAAGAAATCCTTTTTGTTTTTATAGGGGGTTCTTTTTACGTTTTTGTTTTTATTCTAGGAATTTGTATCATTATTGATTGCAAGGTAAAACCCTACATACACTTCACTGTAGAACATAAAAACAAACATTTTTATTTTGTTTTACTTTCTACGTGAACACGATCTTATTCTTTGTTTATAATTTCCAAATACAAAGTTCAATGTTTTTAGAAAGTTTAAACGTACATCTTTGATTCTAATAGAGCTGGGATTCTGTTTATATGTATATTTTCAAACTAAACAAAAACGCAGTGTGAACATTTCAAAAAGAGCAAAACTCTAAATACTCACTAAATATAAGATTTAAAATGATGTGTTACTCTTTTGTTGAATGTAAATATCTGATTTTGCTTATTTCAAAAAAGTGAAAGTGAGATGAAAGTACTAAATGTAAGTTAAAAGTGTGACATTATATACATATATATATATACGCTGTAAGCTTTATTAAGAGATGTGCATCTTATTTTGTTGGTAGCTGTAATATTTAAGTATGTTAGTGGCGCCCTGCGGCACTTTCTCCTCATTAATTTCCTATTAAAGAGCTTAGCCGGAGGATAGATAGTGATTAACTCGCTACTTCGTAGATTGCTCTTCGTTTTTAAGAAAATAGGGAACACGACTGTAATCTATACAAATTCTACAATACCTAATATGTTACAGAAGAAGCAAAATGACGGATGTGTCAATTTCAAAAGTAACAGTTTAGAGAGTCCAAAGCTTCGCCTTTGGGCCTTTGAAAGTATACGCTTTCACTTGAAGCAAGCTGAACATAGACAGCTACAGTATTTTCTTTGAAAACAAAATTACTACAAAAATAAATGTTTGTTAAGCATTTAAGGTAGGACAGATCATTGCATTGTATTGGAAGACAGGCAAGTAGGTATTCCTAAGAAAGTAAGATACTTAGTAAATTGACTGTATGTAAATTTCTATATTCCTTCTTTTATTTCTGTTCCTTTCGTTGCTGTCTGATTGCTGTGTGGCAAGTAGACTGGAGAAAGCAACTAAATTTGCAACACGAGTACAATGACACACAGTAGTCTGTACGTTACATTGTTTTTATTTTTAGTAACGACTTTCTCTAATACAAATTTTTGAAGCATTTATACCGGATACTTAGAAACATGTTAATAAAAAATTTGCACGTTTTCAAAAAATGCAAAGAGGACATTTTGCAACATTTCAAAAACACTTAAATTGGACACTTTGCCTCTTTTCAAAACCATGCAAATAGGACAATTTTAAGACCGTCAGCTCGCTCCTTCAATGGCAATATGCCTCTGCTCTCTCTCTCATATTGACATTCCAATTGTGATACTATGACGAGTGAGTTGAGCAATACTTTCTTTTCTTCTCCATTCAAAAACGTCTCTAAAAAGAGAGTTGGGTCTGGCGAACATACTTTCTCTCGAGTCTTGAGAGGCTTCCCCTTTCACTTTTACTTTCCAGAGCATAAAAGCTCTTTCATTCTCTTTGGTTCTCCATTGCACTCGATTTCGATGAGATCTTCTTCCGATTGTTTAGGCCTTACGTGTCTGTGTATGTGTATGCGTGTGTGTGTGTGGACTCCAAAACTATGGGGGCGTTCATAAATTACGCCCATTCCATAAAGCAATGCAACCTTCCCATTCAAGTCATGCACATATGGTTAATGTAAGGTAAACTTAAAAAATTTGAAAATTGCAAAGATAATTTATGAGCGCCCACTGAGTAAGTGCTCTGTATGACTGACTGTATTGTGCATTGTACTGTATATTGGATTGTGTTGGTTGAAATTGAACGGACAGCATCGGAATACTTTATGTGAAATGCTTTGATGCAGGCTTTGTTGTGGACTGTCACTGCTCTGCTATATAATTATGTACGTACGCAAATATGTACCAGGATTGTATGCCATCCAATGTGCTGCGTACAGAGTCGTCCATACATTACTTCCGGCTTCCCTGCCACATCTTGTTCAAAATAAATGTTCATATTTTGTCCATTTTGTTCTGTAGTTTATAACCGCGGCATATGTAAATGAACAACCCCCAACTATTTAGTTATAAGTCTCAGAGAAAATGACGAACTGCATTACAATACGTGGTGGATACGTGCATTATAAATGCACTCGTATTATTAGTCTTGTCTATTAGTAAGTATGACAGGTTGGAGGCACAAATAAAAGTACAGCCCGAATATAGGGCATGTCCCCGAAACTTGCAATTTTGTGTGCAAAGACGATATACTTAAAATGAGCAAATTTAATCAAAACTTCAAGTAGAATATTGCTTTTTTAATATTGCTAAAGTTGTAAAACGTGTTATTTACACATTTTTGAAAAGGTGCAAAATGTCTTATTTACACGTTTTTGAAAAAGTGTAAAATGTCTTATTTACATGTTTTTGAAAAGGTGCAAAATGTCCAATTCACAAGTTTTTGAAAAGGTCAAAATGTCTTATTTACACGTTTTTAAAAAGGTGCCAAATGTCGTATTTGTACCCTTTTCTAACAGTAGCACCAGTAATTCATCAGTAGTTTATAATTTACATCAAATCCGCTCTATTTACGCAAAAGTTGACAATTTAAATACAATAAGGTACTACGACTATAATCTATTTTGTACGAATTCATCGATATAGACAGAGACAAATATCCTTTGTTTTTGACATTTGAATTTGCCAAAGTAGATTGCTGTGTAAGGGTAATGTGTAGAAGGGTAAGATGATCCAATTGTGACTGCCTTTACTCCTTACTTTTAGCTACTTTATTTCCCGGGGTGTTTTTGTGGTGAACTTACTTTTCAATGTACACAATGGCACTATGCACACATTTATTAGTGAAAGGCACTCACACACAATGAATATAAACACCGCCGTAGTGTAAAGTATGCAAGAGTATCTTTGAGTGTAGCCGAAGGCTTGACTATAGGGATGAAAATGAAAGTGAAATATTGACAGCTGGAATGCCCAATGGGAAATAAAAGTAAGCTCAACCATCTGCGGATGCACTTCCACCATCTTCTTAGAAAATTCGTGTATTTTTTCTTTTTATTTATTTTGTTTTTATATTTTATTCCGTCTACTGCTTTCAGCTTTCAGAGGGAATAGGCTAAAAAAAATGGGATATTTTCATAGCATAGTAATGGCAGTATAGCATTGCCTTGCCAGGTACTGTTGTACTGAATTGAATTGGATTGAATTGCATTGCATTACATTGCATTATATTGTACTGAATTGGCTTTGCTTGGTTTGCTCTGTCGTGTCTGTCTTGTCCCTTGTCTGGAAGAATTTGCATTTAAATTCGAGTTTGAATTTGAATTTTCTCAAATGACACTTTGTAGGTGGTACATACCTATGCTATGTATAGCTTTATAGACTTCTAAGAACTGTGCGTGAATTTATTTGAATATTTCATTGCTGTCAACGTCACCTCAAAATCAGTTATAAAATATCACACAATGAACAAATATACAATATTCTTTCCAAGAATACTAAATCCAACTAGGCACACACAAACCATTGTTGATTGGTTTGGATTCTTTAGAATAAAAGTGTTATTTTCTCCATATTCTCCATTTTAGCTAATATCTGCAAAGGTATGCACGTAAAACACGTTTTGGTGGCTTTTAATTTAATAGATGATCCGATTTAAACACGCTTTGTTTATATAGTACATGTACGATGTGTAGTATTCAAATTCCCCGATTTTTAAAGTAGTTTTACAACCAATGTTGAATTGATTTCTAAAAACACCCTCTATACTGAAATCTATTTTTGAAACAAGTGTTTAGTGCGAATCGCCATGTTTAACCTTTCCGAAACGTAGTATACTTAGTTATGAACGTTTTCGAAAATGGTAGTTTCGAGGTTTTTGACTTTTGAAGATGTTATTTACTAGTTTTGACCCGTTTGAAAAGGCGTCATTTTGGAGTTTTGACCCTTTTGAAAAAAAGTGTTATTTAGTAGTTTTGACCCTTTTGAAAAAAGTGTTATTTACTAGTTTTGACCGTTTTGAAAAGGTGTTATTTACTAGTTTTGACCCTTTTGAAAAAGTGTTATTTACTAGTTTTGACCATTTTGAAAAAGTGTTATTTACTAGTTTTGACCATTTTGAAAAAGTGTTATTTACTAGTTTTGACCCTTTTGAAAAGGTGTAACTCACTAGTTTTGATCGCTTTGAAAAAGTTAATTTATGGAATAAAACACTTTTGTAAAGCATTCTGTCCATGGTTCCCCAGTTCCGAATAGGTTACAAAGATAGTTATATAAATTTTTGCAGTTCTGAAATGCGTTTTCATAAGAGTTACCGTGTTCGAAATAGTGCTTTTGGTGAAATGTATACTTTCAGAATGCAGCGGATAGAAATTCAAATTAAAAAAAACATTTTTATTGGAAATACCACTTTTAAAAAACTTTTTATATCAAATACCATTTAAAAATACGCTATTTGATGGAAATCAGCTTTCAACATACGAAATGCTTATAAAAACAAACATTTATATAAAAATCGAATTTAAAAAAAATCTCGAATGATTTAAAAATGCATTTTAATGAACATTAACAATTAAGCACGTTTTTCTACCGAAAACCGAAACCACCCTTATAGAAACTGGCAAAGTATTAATAATACACTGACAGATAATAATCAGTTTTGAAAACCAAGCTCCTACTTAATTTAATTCTCTCAGTTGGGACACTAGTTCAGAGTATATATATACATATAGGTAAACCCGCTTTTGAAATAGGTACATTATATGCTAAGTATATGTATGTATGTAGGTATGTATATACGCCATCAAAACTAAATTAACCAAAATTCCCCCAGAAAATAATACACATTTTTTAGATCACATTTTTCTTTTTTTTTTTGACTCGACGGATTACAAGAAGGCACACTACTTTTCTGTAAAAAAGTAGTGTGCTAAAAAAAGTTTGACTAAAAGACTTCCCATATAATTACATGGTTGGCTGTCGGATCTTTATTTTGGCGAATGGAGTTATTTTTTTTAATCAACTTTTTATTGAACCCAAACCAAGTGGAAGTGCATACGTGGGCTTATGCATCGGTAAAGGGAGGCAGGCTGGCAGGCACAACACTATATAGTACTTTACTTTACTATACAAAGGAATTTTTCAATTCAGCCAGACTTTAACGAAGCACATGTAGGGAATCACGTAATCATCAAGTCATGTCGCATACTTATTATCGAAATAAAAAAAATGTCTTTCCCTGCCCTATTTCCCTAAGAAACTTGGCTCGAAATATTTTCGCTAAAAAGTTAATTTGTGAATTTTAAAATAAATCCCCAAATTAGATATTTTCCTGCATAAAAATGACAAGTAAATCGATTTTTTTTAAATTCACAAGCCTTTGCTATTATTAGACACAAGATTGCACCATAACTGTGCACACTGCACAAGCTCCAGTGAAATAGTATTGCAAAGAGAATTTATTTGATGAGATTGCATCACAGCAGCATCGAGCAATGAATTTTAATTAAGGGGTGGGTAAAAATAATTAAAAACTTGGCACGATTCTTCAGTCTTTCAGTTGTTTTTCGGATGGAACTAAAAAAAAAAGCGGTTCAAATGCAAAAATATTTGAGTCTGACAGGGCATGGAAGCATGGAAGGGGAAAAAGGTGTAAATCTTATAATAATCCAAGTTGTAGGTGTTTTGGCTGACGTGGGCTGCTGTGAGAAATTTGAGTTGATGTAACAAATTGTGTTGGATATTATAATTTTTAAAGTGCAATTTATTTACTGGTTCAATTTGGTGACTTGTATGTAATCTGAGGATGCAGCACATTTTTTGTTCCATGTATGATTTTTACATGACGGTAGTTCATAGTGACTTACTGGATTTATTTTTAAATACAAAGTCGTCGCTTTGACTGCTTTGACTTGGATTTGGCGCTGGTCTAGAGACTTGGCCACATTTTCTGTCTGAAGGAGCGAAATGAATGTGAAGCACTGTTTTTATTTACTATAAGATTTAAATAATCTGTTTTGCACCTTTTTAGAAACTAGTACACGGCCCTCTTTGTAGCTTTTCGAAAACTTGTAAATAAGACAATTTGCACCTTTTCAAACAAAGTCAAAAAAAGGACATTTTGCACCTTTTCAAAAACAGCCAAAAAGGACATTTTGCACCTTTTCAAAAACAGTCAAAAAGAGCATTTTGCACCTTTTCAAAAACACGTAAATAAGACATTTTGCACCTTTTAAAAAACAGTCAAAAAAAACATTTTGCACCTTTTCAAAAACACGTAAATAAGACATTTTTCACCTTTTCAAAAACAGCCAAAAAGGACATTTTGCAACTTTTAAAAAACAGTCAAAAAAAACATTTTGCACCTTTTCAAAAACACGTAAATAAGACATTTTGCACCTATTCAAAAACAGCCAAAAATAGAGCATTTTGCACCTTTTCAAAAACATGCAAAGCCCATTTTACACCTTTTCAAAAACTTGTAAACTGCTCATTTTGGAGCTTTTCAGAAACATCCCAAAAGTCCATTTTCACCTTTTTTAAAACATGTAAATAATACGATTTGCATTTTTTCAAAAAAATGTAAAAAAAAATTCATTTTGGAGCTTTTAAGAAACATGTAAAGAGCTCATGTTGCAGCTTTTTGAGCTTTTCAAATACATACATGCTTCGACTTTTGCACTTCCTTTAAACTCGAGCAAAAGTACCGTCACTACAGTCAGAAGAATTTTTGAATTTACGTTTTGCCTCTTTTAAACAGCTTAAAAAGAACGTTTTTAATCATTCGAAAAAACACTAGATTTGACTAGACTAGGTATGTACATGTATATCTTATTTTGTAACAAGTGTCGGATGTGGGTCACTTCAGCGTATGCAGCATTCAGAGCGTGACTCACTTCGCCTCTTAATCACCAACTGCTCTTGCATTGTGTGTGTGTGTGTTTGTGTGTGTGTGTGTGTGTGTTGGGGTGCGGAGCTGATTGAAAGGCTCCATTTGATTTCCGAGGCTGTTCGACCCCATAATAGATTTAAAGGGAGACGATAAATAAATGGTCTCGGAAGATGGAAACAAGGTCTGGAGATACATGGCTTTGCATTTATCATTTTCAAGAGCGCCTCCTTCCCTCTGACAAGGAAATACTTATCTCTCCTCGACGCCCAATTCCCCGTCCTCCAACACACTAACGAACTTAGACGCTATCAGCCGTCTTTACACCGGAGCTCCAGTCCCAACTTCCCAACGTATCACATTTTATTAGCAATCCCCAACTGTACACTAGTACCGTAAATCCTCCTTTACTACGTGGGTCTCCAATAGTACGCGGGTCACCGGAAGTATTTTCAGTGTTAAAGTGTACATAAATTAGTGTAAACCTAACTTTTTAGCCACTGAATAGCTTCAATTAAATGACATACTTTAAAGTCGCTTAACCTATTCGCAACTGGGAAACCATGGAAAGAATGCTTTAGGAAAGTGATTTTTCTACAACTTAAGTTTTTCAAAACGGTCAAAACTAAAAATAACATTGTCAAAAGTATTCACAACCAGTAACTAAGACTTTCAAAAAGGTCAAAACTCGAAATTAACACTTTCAAAAGGTTGTAAAACAAGTAACTAACACTTTCTGAAAGGTCAAAACTCGAAATTAACACTTTCAAAAGGTTGTAAAACAAGTAATCACCACTTTCTGAAAGGTCAAAACACGAAATTAACTCTTTCAGAAAGCTGTAAAACTAGATACATTACCGTTTCTAAAATGTTAAAAGTGTCAAAATTCTTGTTTTTAGCCTGTTTATTCCAACTAAGTTCAGAGTAGTAAAACGGTTAGTTTGAATAATAGGCGGGTCTCTAATTGTACGTGGGGGTCCGAGGAGCTGAATGGAATAGTTTGCGGGCGTTCTATTAGAGGATTTACGGTAGTTAAGTATAGGCATAGAATTTTGTATTATACAAAATTCGGCAGGCTTAAGGCTTGCTGTTTGCTATATGCATCGATATACCTATAGTTAATGTTAATAAGTAGCTATATGTATACGTATATAGTCTATAGGTAGACAGAAGGTTGCTGTTGTGTTATTGGTGGTATGCACGGGATTTCCGTTGGACTTTGACTAATGACCGCCAAGTATTTATCGGACTCCCTGCCAGTCTTTATTGACTCGAACTAAATTAGATTTGCATCCTTTCTTCGTACGCACAATTCCAAGCGGATTACTCATCTGTCATCTCAGTGTGTGCTTGACGGTGGGCAATTAATGAAGGTAGCATTGCGCATTGTGTCTACTGGCAGTAGGACAGTGCCAGTGACCTAATTGAAGTAGCAAAGGCAGCTATCTGAAACTGACCTATTTCAAAATTCACAAACGTATATGTATATAGGTAGGTAGGTGCGTGCTAAACTTGAATTTTGCGAGGTTTCACAAGCACAATCACGTTTGTAAATAGTACGTTTTGCACCTTTTAAAAAAGAGGAAAAACGACATTTTTCAAATTTTCAAAAACGTGTAAATTGAACATTTTGTATCTTTTCAAAACCATTCAAATTATTTAATTTACACTGTTTAAAGAAGAAGCAATTAGCGCATTTTGCACAGTTTCAGAACAGTATATAGGACGATATGCACCTTTTTAAAACCATGCAATTTATACAACTTGCACCTTTTCAAAAACTGTAAATAATACATTTAGTACCTTTTTAAAAACGTGTAAATTGAACATTTTGTATCTTTCCAAAACCATGAACATGTTATATAATTTGCACTTTTTCAAGAAGAAGCAAATAGCACATTTTGCACCTTTTCAGAACAGTAAATAGGAGGATATGCACCCTTTTAAAATCGTGTAGTTAGTACATTTTGCCCCTTTTGAAACAGTGCACATACGGCATTCTGAACCTTGTGAAAAACATGCAAATAGTATATTTTGCATCTTTTTAGAAACTGTAAGTAGGACAATTTGGACCTTTTCAAAATCATGTAATTAGCATATTTTGTAACTTTTCAAAAGCATGCACATTCCTTACTACATTTTGCACCTTTCCAAAAACATGCAAATAGGAGATTTGCACCTTTTCAAAAAAATGAACTTACGACATTTTACACCTTTTAAAAAAGAGGAAAAAAGACATTTTGCACCTTTTCAAAATGATGTAAACAGTGCTTTGTGTACCCTCTCAAAAACATGCAAATACTACATTTTGCACCTTTTCAGAATCATGTAAACAGTACGTTTTGCACCTTTTCAAAAACGCGCAAATACTACATTTTGCAACTTTCCAAAAGCATGCAAATAGGAGATTTGCACCTTTTCAAAAAAATGAACTTACGACATTTTACACCTTTTAAAAAAGAGGAAAAAA
>JAQFZC010001900.1:0-26082 GCA_034695205.1 Dicyrtoma fusca | reverse complement strand
TTTGAAAAAGTGTTATTTACTAGTTTTGGCCTTTTTGAAAAAGTGTTATTTACTAATTTTGACCGTTTTGAAAAAGTTAGTTTATCGAATTAAACACTTCTGTAAAGTATTCTTTCTATTGTCCCCACCTCCTAATAGGTTAATTCATACAAAAATCATGCTTTTTAAACATAAAAACGCTAAAACAACACAAAAATGTTATCTCTGTGCGTTTTTATAAAAATTATGCGTAGATTGCGCTGTTTGACACGATGACCCACCTCGGATTGCGACCGGACGGTTTCATTGGCCACTCCTCGGGGGAAATCCTGTGCGCCTATGCGGACGGCTGTCTGTCAGTGGAGGAGGCGCTGTTGGTGGGGGACGCGAGAGGGCGGGCCTTCCACGAGACCATCACCTCCCCCGGGGGGATGGTGTCCGTGGGGCTGTCGTGGGAGGAGGCGCATGCGCGCTGTCCACCCGGTCTCTACCCCGCCTGCCACAACGCTGCCGAGAACGTGACCGTGTCCGGTCCCCTCGAGGACATCAAGCGGTTTGCGGAGGACCTCAAGACGCAGGGCATCTTCGCGAGGCTCGTCAACTCCTGCAACTGCGCCCCCCACTCTATCTACGTCCGACCGGCCAATGATTTACTGAGCCGATACATGCGGGAAATCTACACGGACGACAGACCCAGGTTTGTTCAATGTAAAATCAGATGGTGGTGGTTTTAGCTCAAAATTAATTTTAAAGCTACGCAAAACTTTAGACGTTTAACCTAATAAAGGATTTAGTTAAACCAAAATAAGCTTAAAAAGTGTACAGATTTTGTCAAAACGGTCATATATCTTATTTGGGAAGTTTTTGAAAAGGGTAATATTTCTAGTTTTGAACTTTATTGAAAAAGATAATTTCTTGTTTTTTGACCTTTTTGAATGTGTTAATTTCTTGTTTATGTTTTTTTGAAAACGTTAATTTATTGTTTTGACCTTTTTGAAAGTGTTAGTTACTAGTTTTACATCTTTTTGAAAGTTTTAATTCATTGATTTGGCCTTTTTGAAAGTGTTAATTTATTGTAGTCCTTATTGAAAGTGTTAACTTATTGTTTTGACCTTTTTGAAAACGTTAATTTCTTGTTCTGGCTTTTTTGAAAGTTTTAATTTATTGTTTTGGCTTTTTTGAAAATGTTAATTTATTGTTTTGACCTTTTTGAAAGTGTTAGTTACTAGTTTTACATCTTTTTAAAAGTGTTAATATCTTGTTTATGTTTTTTTGAAAACGTCAATTTATTGTTTTGGCTTTTTTGAAAGTTTTAATTTATTGTTTTGACCTTTTTGAAAGTGTTAGTTACTAGTTTTACATCTTTTTAAAAGTGTTAATATCTTGTTTATGTTTTTTTGAAAACGTCAATTTATTGTTTTGGCTTTTTTGAAAGTTTTAATTTATTGTTTTACACCTTTTTGAAAGTGTTAATTTATTGCGTGATCTGTTTGGATTAGGTCGGCTCGGTGGATCAGTTCGTCGATTCCGGAGGAAAAATGGGGGACGCCGTTGGCAAAGACCTCCTCGCCGGAGTACCACGTGAACAACATGCAGATGCCGGTCCTCTTCCACGACGCGGTGCAGAAAGTGCCGAAGAACGCGGTGGTGGTGGAGATCGCGCCGCGCGGTCTTTTCCAGCCGATCCTAAGGGAGTCCATCCCCTCCGACTGCAGCCTCTTCGCCCCCATGCACCACAGCGTCGAGAACAAACTCCACTTCTTCCTCTCCACCGTCGGGAAGATACACAATGCGGGGGCGGACATGAACGTGGGGAATCTCTACCCCGCCATCACCTTCCCCGTCTCCTCCTCCACCCCCATGCTCGGCTCCCTCGTCAAGTGGAAGCACGACCAGTCCTGGACCACCCCCTACATTGAGAATCCCACCGTAAGAAACTGATTTTTGTTGGCTTACAATTAGAAGCTGGTGTAACTCATCCTGTAACACTTTCAAAAGGTTGTTATGTATCTACCGTAAATGATATATTCCTATGCGGGTCTCTATTAATACGCGCGCGGGTCTCTAATTGTACGCGGGGGTCCGAGGACCTGAATGGAATAATGCGCGGGTCTCTAATAGTACGCGGGTCACCGGAAGTATTTTCAGTGTTTAAGTGTATGGAAATTAGTGTAAACCTAACTTTTTAGCCACCGAATAGGTTGAAATAAATGACACATACTTTTAAGTCGCTTAAAAGTGTCACAATTCTTGTGTTTTGTCTCTTTAATTCAATTAAATTCAGAGTAGTAAAACAGTTAGTATGATTAATACGCGGGTCACATTTATTGCGCGGGTCTCTACTTGTAAGCAGGGGTCAAAGGATCTGAATGGAATAGTGCGCTGAAGTACTATTAGATCATTTACAGTAGATATTTAGGTAGTTCTTCTTTTTTGTTTTTACAAAAAACAAATCCTTTTTTGCTATGTCCAAAGGTGTTAGTAACCCATTTTACATGGTAGTTACGGACGAAAACAGCATATTTTGTACTTTTTTAAAGATTATTTACCAAATTTTGCACTTCTAAAATGTGTAATTATCAAGTTTAGGACTTCCGAGTAGGCGTAATTTTCATGTTTTGCAGTTCCAAAAAAGTTGAATTAATTATCGTGTTTTGCACTTCCAAAAAAGTGTAATTACCGTGTTTTGCACTTTCAAAGATGTGTAATTATCGCGGTTTACATCTTTAAAGAATATATTTATTACGTTTTGCGGCTGTAAAAAGCGTAATGGTCACATTTTACATTCAACAAAAAAGTGTAAAATGTTGTTGTTTTACAACTTCAATAGAGTGCAATTATTATGTTTTGCAGTACAAAAAGTGTAATTATCGTCTATCGTGACTGGCACTTCACAAAAAGTGTAATTATCATATTTTGTGATTCCACAAAAGTGTCACTATCCCGTTTTGCGCTTGGAAAAAGTGCAATTATCATGTTTTGCACCTCTAAAGAAGGGTAAATCACCTCTTTAGTACTACTTATAAGCGGTAGCTGTAACTACCAATTTTTACGATTTCAAAAAGCTGTTACAAATATGTATATACATACCTTTGAAAATGTGTAATTATCGAATGCTTTGCCCCTTTTTAAGACGGGAAATATCCCGGTTTGAACTTTTCGAATGAAGGTACTAATTGGAAGGGGCTTCCGAATTATCAAGGCTGGCCTAGGTAGTCTAGTTATACTAGACTAGCAGACTAGCTACTAGACTAGACTAGTGATCTTTTTTGGCCGGTTTGACTAGACTAGACTAGGCTAGCCAAGGGTGGAAAAAGTCGTGAATAGACTAGAATAGACTAGCAAGAGCCGTCGTGCAAAATGACTAGACTAGGACTAGACCAGCCGCGATTTTCCCCATGTTAAGGGATAGGAAACGGGTTGACTAGACTAGGGTAGGTTTTTGTGTTGACTAGACTAGACTAGACTATTTAGGCCGGGAAAATAGCGTTACTAGACTAGACTTGACCAGCGGATGCTTAAAAAATAAATGACTCGCCTAGACTAGACTAGCAAAATTTTTGGCCAGCCTTGCTAATTATTGCTGTGGCTCTTTTGCGTAGAAACTCCTTGGCGCCTCGTTCAAAGTGGACATCACGGAGCGGAAGCACTCGTACTTGCAGGGCCACAAGCTGGATTCCCGCTGCGTGTATCCCGCCACAGGCTACCTCGTCCTCGCCTGGCGGGCCTTTGCCGCCTGCAGCAACGCCTACCACGAGTCCCACCCCATCGTCCTCCAGGACGTGAGTCTCGAGCGAGCCACCTTCCTCAAGGAAGGCAAGCCCGTCCGCCTCAAGTACTCCTTCCTCAGTGGAACAGACAAGTTCGTCATCGAGGACGAAGGGACCGCCGTCATCAAGGGAACCGTCCTCGAGGTCCCAGACGTCTCCACCAAGATGTTCAATCTGCCCCCCGTGGAAGTCACACCCGAATTGGCCACACACCGGAAGAGCCTCAACTCGGATGATGTGTACAAGGAATTCCGACTGAGGGGCTACAACTACAGCGAGGAATTTAGGGGCATTCATACCATTGATAATCAAGGTATTTAACACTTTTGAAACAATCATTTTCATAGATTTGCATCTTTTCGAAACAGTTTTTCTAGAATTGTACCTTTTCGAAACTACAATTTTTCTAGATTTGCATCTTTTCGAAATAAAGTTTTTCTAGAATTGTATTTTTTAGAAATAGTTTTTCTAGATTTGCATCTTTTGGAAATAGTTTTTCTAGAATTGCACCTTTTCGAAACTACAATTTTTCTTGATTTGCACCTTTTCGAAATAGTTTTTCAAGGAACGCATCTTTTCGAAACAACAATTTTTCTTGATTTGCACCTTTGCGAAAATGCAAAGTTCTTGTTTTGATAGTTTTTTAAAAGTTTATTTTAATTGCCAGCTTGACCTTTTTTAAAAGGTCAACTTTTCAGGTAAACACTGAAAATTAAAGTTTTCAAAAACGTTCAAAAATTAGTTAAGGTTAACTAATTTTTGAACGTTTTTGAAAACGTTAATTTTTCAGTGTTTACCTTTTTTAAATTTTAAAATTCGAACCTTGCAAACTTATGTAAATATGTTAGTTTTATGTTTTGACCATTTTTAGAGTGCTATTCACTTGTATTGAACATTTTTGAAAAATGTTAGTTTCCCGTTGCGAGCTTTTTGAAAATGTTAGTTTTCTGTTTTGACCTTTCTGAAAATGTTGGTTTACTGTTTTGACCCTCTTTGAAGTGCTATTCACTTGTTTTGAATGTTTTTGAAAATGTCAATAATTTGTTTTGACCCTTTTAAAAAACTTGATTTGCAGAATGAAAACTTTTGTATTGCACTTTCTTCATAGTTTTTCAGTTCCGAAGAGGCTACATTAAGATTGAAAATTCTTAATGAATTTCAAAATATAATCTTGTACTAAACTATGCATAATTTGTGTTTTATTTTACAATTTTCAAAATGAATTTCAAACACCTATAATGTATTTTTGCGTTTAGGAAAATGGGCCCTGGTATCTTGGACTGGAAACTGGGTGAGCTTCTTAGACACGATGCTCCAGACGTCAGTTTTAAGTGTCCTCACTCGAGCCACGGCCGTCCCTGTCCGATTTAAATCTGTCATCATTGACCCTACCACCTTCCTGGACTATGTCAATCATATTAAAGCAGTTCAAGCCGGAACTGAGGGTGAAAGCTCTAATAAAAAAGGCAAGTTTTGTGCTTTTACAAATGTCAAAAATAATTTCAATTTCAATATTTTTCCCTTTTAAAACACGTCTAAATTCACTGCAAACTCCCCTCTTACAGAGGTTCTCATACCCGTCTCAATCTATCCCGCCCTGGGCACGATAAAATGCCCGGGGGTTGAATTGCGGGGTCTCGTTGCCATGGTGATCCCACGTCAGAAGCAGAAGGAAACTCTCTCTGTTGAAGATTACATTTTCACGCCGTACTTTGATCCAGTCCAGCAGTCGCAGACGCAACTGTCCGTCTTTTCAAATGTGGCGGGGATCTTGGACCTCGTCTTAGAGAACACGACCAACACGAAATTAAAAATCGTGGACGTGTTCGCCAGTGCTGAGAACTCTTTGGCGGAAAGCATAGTGAACATTGTGAATCTGAAGCCAAAGCACAAGGCGGAAGTGACCATCGTCGGGTTGGCCACGGAACTGGAGAAAATGGACGAAAAAACGAAGGCGTTGGCAAGCACGGTACTGAGCAGGGATAGCCTCGAGGGCTTGGTCCCAGACAGTGGCTACGTGGACTTAATTTTCCTGGATGAACCGAAGGTGCTCCAAAGCGTGGCTGATTTGCTACAAGAAAACGCACACATTGTACTTCGGTCCCAAGGGGAAGGGTCCCAGGTTCAAATCCCCGCCGGCCTCCAGAGACTGTCCGAAAAGTTTTCGGCGGGAGAAAAAGAAAATACGAAACTTACTTTGTTCAAGAAGGTAATTTATTTTGAAGTAAACTAATAGTAAAATAATTTCTTGGTACACAGAATCGGGCATTTTTTTATTTAAATAATTTTTTAGCTACCAAAGGAAACAACAATCTGCCCAGAAGTAAAGTCAACGGTCTGCATTGACGCCAGCGCCACCTTTGACTACCTTCCCGCCCTTCAATTAGCCATGGCCGAGGCCGCCAGCGAGCACTCCCCGCCCAACTCCCGCCTCTACTTGTACTCCCAGAACGACCCTCACAGTGGCATCGTTGGTCTCGTAAAATGCCTCCGAATGGAGCCCGGCGGTGAGAAGATCCGGTGCATCTTCGACCCCCGCGGCCAACTTCCCCTCGACTTCCAAAACCCCTCGAAAGAGCTCCAAGCCATCATTGACGCCGACCTGGTCATGAATGTCCACTCTGAAGGCAATCTAGGCTCCTACCGCCACATCCCCATGAGCCAAGACGCGGCGTTTCCCTCCAAAAATGTTGCACACGCCTACGTCAACACCCTCACGACTGGTGACCTCACCTCCCTCCGTTGGGTCGAGTCCCCTCTGACCTACTTTGACCCCGTCAGGGACGCCGCCCGCGGCGAGGTCTGCACCGTCCACTACGCCGCCCTCAACTTCCGCGACATTATGCTCGCGACGGGGAAGCTTCCCGTGGACAGTAAGACCGCCTACAATCCCCAGGACTGCGTCTTTGGTTTCGAGTTCTCGGGCGTGGACGCTCAAAACAAGCGCATCATGGGGGTCATGGGGTCAAAGGCCATGGCCTCTTCCGTCCTTATAACGGACCAGTGCATTAAGTGGGAAGTCCCGGCCAAATGGACCCTCGAAGAGGCCGCTACCATCCCAGTCGTCTATTCTACGGCCTATTACGCTCTATTTAACAGGGCGCGTATCCAACCTGGCCAGTCCATCCTAATTCACTCCGGGACGGGCGGCGTTGGGCAGGCGGCCATAAATATCGCGTTGGACCTCAACTGCGAGATTTTTACGACCGTGGGAACTGAAGAAAAGCGGAAACACATCCTCGAGCTATTCCCGACTTTAAAACCCGAAAATATTGGAAATTCCCGTGACTGCTCCTTTGAGCCCCAAGTGATGAGCCTCACGAACGGCCGCGGCGTGGACATTGTTTTGAATTCCTTGGCAGACGACAAGCTTCAGGCCTCCGTCCGTTGCGTGGCCATCCACGGGAAATTTTTGGAAATTGGCGCCTTTGACTCATTTCAAAATTCAAACCTTGGCATGGAATGTTTCCTCCGAAACGTGGATCTCCAGGGAATATTCCTCAACCACTTCTTAAGCGGCAGCCAGACGGACAAGTTGGAGCTCCAGAAGCATTTCCTCAACGGTATAGAGAAGGGCGTTGTGAAGCCCCTTCAAAGGACGGTCTTTGACCAAACGCAAATTGAAGAGGCCTTCAGGTTCATGGCAGGTGGGAAGCACATGGGGAAGGTCCTCATCGAAGTTTTGAAAGAGGACCAAATTGGCGCCAAGCCCTCTCTAATGGCCGTCCCCAGAACCTACTTTAGCCCCCTCAAGACCTACGTCATTATCGGAGGCTTAGGCGGCATGGGACTGGAACTGGCCAGTTGGCTCGTTGAACGCGGCGCACGTCACCTTGTCTTGACCTCGAGGTCAGGGGTCCAGACCGGCTATCAGGAACTGTGCCTCCGGAAATGGGAGGAACAGGGGGCGAAGGTAGAAACACCGGTCATTGACCTGTCCAACTTTGACCTCGCCGAGACCTTCGTTAAGGAGTTGACCGCGAACTCGAAGGAAATTGGCGGGATTTTCAACAGTGGACTCGTCCTTGAGGATGCGCCCATTGAGGACCAAAGCGTGGACATGTTCCAAAGTGTGGCGGCGCCAAAAACGGTCGTCACTCAAAATTTGGACAAATTGACCCGAAAATACTGCAAAAATTTGGACTACTTTGTCGTGTTCTCTAGCATGGCCTGTGGGCGGGGCAACGCGAGTCAAAGCAACTACGGCCTGGCCAATAGCGTCATGGAGCAGATCTGTGACCGAAGGAAGGAGGAGGGGCTTCACGGTCTGGCTATTCAATGGGGCGTCATTGGGGAGGTCGGCGCGGTCGCAGAGAAGATCTTTGGCGCCAAATTGACGGGCGAAGAGGTTTTCGACGGAACGCTGGCGCAGCGGATAAATTCCTGTCTAGACGTCCTTGACATGACCTTGCATCAAAAGGTCAGCACGGTGAGCTCAATGGTCCTTGCGCAGGACGATGGGATGCGCTCAAAGAAGGCGGGCTTACTCGAAACTATCTCGCACATCTGCGGGGTCAAAGATCTCTCGACTATTGACCCCACGACCAAGTTGATTGACCTTGGAATGGACTCCCTCATCGGGATGGAGATCAAGCAGCTCATAGAGAGAGACTATGACACTCCTTTGACCGCCAACGAGATCAGGTCAATGACCTTTAACGACCTCATAATGATTGAGGCGGGAACCTACGTGAAAGGTCAAGCTCAGAGCAAGGGGGCCGGGTCAGGGAATGACAAGGTCATTGACCTTTTGGAGATGTTGCAGGGGGGTTCAGAGACGCTGGTGAGGCTCATCAGTGCACCGGAAACGAGTGGCGATGCCAAGAAGTTTTTCGTCCTGCCGGGCTTAGAGGGCCACAGTCTCATGTTCCAACATTTGGCGGCAAAATTGAAAGCTCAAGTCTTTGGCTTCCACTTTCTACCAAAAGAGGATGATGATGATTTGCAGACCGTGGAATCTATGGCGAGAGAATACATTGAGGTTTGATTTTAAAAATGTATTTTTAAATACCGCAGCTTTTTAAAAAACTGGTTTCTAAAATATTTTGGCTTCTTCTTATTTTAGGAATTGAAACTTGTTCAATCTGAAGGGCCTTACAACCTCGCGAGTTATTCCGCCTGCACTTCCATAGCCTATGAAATGGCTTACATTCTTGAGAACGAATATGAAGACACAGTAATTAATCACAGATTTATTCATTTTAGATTATTTTTAGAGAGAAAGACGAACTTTATTAACAAAACAAAGCCATCACTGTCCTCCAACGAGGATAGCCCAACGGACTCAGTATACGTATCAGAATTTTTAGTAGTTAGTAATTCATATTGAACTAATTACAGGTTGAGAACCTCATCGTTATGGATGGTACGGTCTGCTGGGCGGATTCTGAGAACGTGACGGATGCATCGATGGTTGCAAAGCTAATTATTGGACTGTTTAAGAGCGCGTCGCACCTTACTGAAGCGGAAGAGAAGGTAAGATCAAAACAATAAATTATTAACGCTTTAAAAAAGACATAAACAAGAAATTACCACTTTCAAAGAAACCCAAATTAGAAATTACATAACACTTTTTAAAAGATTCAAAACATAAAATTAACATTTTGAAAAATGTCAAAACTAAAAATTAAGATTTCCAAAGGATGCAAAACAAGAAATTAGCATTTTCTAAAGCGTCTAAATCAGAAATTAACACTTTTTAAGATGCAAAACAAAAAGTTAACATTTTGAAAAGCGTCAAAACTAAAACCTAACATTTCAAAAAGATGCAAAACAAGAAATTGGCATTTTCAAAAGCGTCTAAATCAGAAATTAACCCTTTTTAAAAAATACTAAACAAGAAATTAACATTTTGAAAAGCGTAAAAACAAAAAATTAACGTTTCCAAAAGGACATACCTAAACAAGAAATTAGAATTTTGAAAAGGTCGAAACAAGGAATTAACACTTTCAAAAAAGTCAAAACAACGAATTAACACTTTCAAAAAGACGTAAAACAATACATTAGCGTTTTCAAAAAGATATAAAACAAGAAATTAACACTTTTAAAAAGATGAAAACAGGAAATTAACACTTTTAAAAAGATGTAAAACAAAAGACATTATCACTTTCAAAAAAGTCAAAACAATAAATTAATATTTTCAAAAAGATATAAACTAAGAAATTAGCACTTTCAAGAAGGTGAAAACACTAAATTAACGCTTTTAGAAAGATTTTAAACAATTTATAGCACCGTCTCTCTTAGAGGTCAGATAAACGTTTTTATTTTGTTCCTTTTTTAGAAATTAACGGATTCGATGGTTGAAGATCGTCACTACACGAAGGTCTACGGGGACATGTTGAAGACCCGTGACCCGCGCTTCGACGCCACCTTGGTCGACAATTTCTTCAAGAGGGCCACGAATCTCTTTGACATCATCATCGTCTACAGCCCCAACCACAGTCAGAAGCTCAAGGCCCCCACGACCCTCATCAAAGCCAAGGAGAAAATTGAAATCACTGCCGGATTCTTGGACGAAAGTCACTACTTAAATCGGGTAAGCAAAAACCCGACTTTGAGGGCTCTACAAAAATAAAAATAATTATTCAAAAATTTAAAAAAAAGATTTTTTTAAAAAATAAAATTAAAATTACCCTTTTTTCCTTCCAGTACTGTGAAGGGCCGGTGGTAGTTGAAACGGTGGAGGGGGATCACATGACCTTCCTTCAACCCGGAAATGTGGACGCCTCCGTCAAGATCATCAACGACATTCTCTGTGAAAATGCCGAAGGGGATGATAAACATAATCAACAAGATAATTAATTAAAATTAAATTAAAAATACAAGAAAAAAAAACTTTTAAAATACACGTACAAATACTACCGGAGGCGAGCAAAGGAAACATACATAGTTGCGGCACTTAACTTACAGACAATTTAGTAGAATTTTTAATTGTGAATGATGGAGTACAAGACGTTTATTTTTATTTTTATTTTTAATATTATTACTGTCAGTCAAGTTTGTTCGTAGCAACTCTATTTAATACTATAGCAATCACAGATCTACGGCAGTTAGTGTAGCTGTAATTCTTTCCTTTGTAATCTACTGTCAATGAGTAGTCATTTTATGATTGTGAGTGAAGATAATTCTTTGAATAAATAAAACGGTACATAATCATGAAGATGATTAAAAAAAATGTCATCATCAAATTTGTTTCCGTCCGGGGCTCAATTACTTTTTGGGGAAATTATTACTATTTTTCTATATCTCAGCATAAAACCACTCGATGCCTTATATAATAGTTCGTATAGTACAAAAGTGAAAAAATGGATCAAATACGAAGAATCATACAAAGCAACCATTTGGAAACGATCATATATACATACATATATCTATAGATTTACATTTTGTCAAAAATGTTAATTTCTTACGTTGCCCTTTTTTGTATGTGATGGTTTCTAATTTTGCCCCTTTTTAAATTGTTAACATATATAATAAGAATATAATAATAATATTTTAACCTTTTTGAAAGTGCTCATTTACTACTTTTGTATATTTTTAAAATTGTCATTTCTGGTTTTTAACCTTTTTGAAAGTGCTCATTACTACTTTTGTATACTTTAAAAATTGTCGTTTCTGGTTTTTGACCTTTTTGCAAGCACTCATTACTACCGTAAATCCTCTTTAACTACTCGGGTCTCTATTAACGCGCGGGTCTCTAATTGTACGCGGGGGTCGGAGGAGCTGAATGGAATAGTGCGCTGGCGTACTATTAGAGGATTTACGGTACTCCAGGAAAAGGTTGAGAGTGCTATTACTATGCAAGAAAGGATGCTTTATCTGAATGGAATAATGCGCGGGTCTCCAATAATACGCGGGTCTCTAACAGTAATCGGGTCACCGGAAGTATTTTCAGTGTTTAAGTGTACAGAAATTAGTGTAAACCTAACTTTTTAGCCACTGAATAGTTTCAATTAAATGACACATACTTTTAAGTCGCTTAAAAGTGTCAAAATTCTTGTTTTTAGCCTGTTTATTTCAACTAAATTCAGAGTAGTAAAATGGTTAGATTGAATAATACGCGGGTCTCTATTAATACGCTGGTCTCTTATTGTACGCGGGGGTCGGAGGAGCTGAATGGAATAGTGCGCTGGCGTACTATTAGAGGATTTACGGTACTCCAGGAAAAGGTTGAGAGTGCTATTACTATGCAAGAAAGGATGCTTTATCTGTGAGAAATTAGAGCACTAGACAGTTGACGGTAGATCTTAATAATCATAATCAATAAAGATAATTTTTTACGAAACCTAGACTGCTGACAGAAAGGAATAAATAGGGAAACATTTAATTTATTTTTCTCCCTTTACGTCACAGACAGCGAGTCTTCTTTCATTATTTTGGTGCTTTGCTTCCTTCTTAATTATAGTCATTTTATTTTTGTAATTCTAATCAAGGAGCAAAACAGACACAGACAGACTGGCAGAACTTTGGTCGATTTTTACCGCAAGCTCTGCTCTGTCATTGTACCTATTTTATTTGTTTACTATTTTTGCAGCTTTTTCCACTTGCCAGTCAACTATTCCTAGTCCAGTCAATAGAAGGGCCTTTCATTCACTTTGCACGTGAGTGGAACATGCACGATCATGCAGTGAGCATCGCGTGCCTCGCCGATGCAAGGGCTGCCCATAAATTACGTCTCCTGCTACGGTGTACATAGGTTGGGCTTACATAATAAAACACACATAGATACCATTCGGATTCGGGTGGAGGGGTCGAAAAATTCTTTAAAATGCAAACATCATTTATGACACGCCCCTCATGTTAAGTCTAACTGGTTTTTTGAATCCGAGGATAAAATCCGTACAAAAACTCACCTTCAGGCTAATAGAAGGGTACGAAAGGGCTGCGCATAAATGACATTTATATTTTTTACGGAATTTTCGAACCCCTTCCCCTTATAGTTAACGTTTACGAAAAGATGATTTATAAAATTTTATGCCTTTTTTTCAAGTTTTGAACTTTGAAACTGTTAATTTCAACTTCCGACTTGTTTGAGAATGTTATTTTGTATTGATTTGACCTTTAATTTTTAAAGTGTGAATTTGTTAATTTGTAGATAATATGATCTTTTTGAAAGCTTTTGATAGTATTTTTTTGTATTAATCAAAATACATAAAAAAAGTATTTTTGTACGCTTTTAAAAATGTTAACTTGCAGTTTTGACTTTTTTGAAAAAGTGTTATTTACTAGTTTTGACTTTTTTGAAAAAGTGGTATTTACTAGTTTTGACCTTTTCGAAAAAGTGTTATTTACTAGTTTTGACTTTTTTGAAAAAGTGTTATTTACTAGTTTTGACCTTTTTGAAAAGTCTCCAGAACGACTATTTGCAGTTTGGATTTTTTAAAAACGACTATTTGCAGTTTTGACCGTTTTGAAAATGTTAATTTCTAGTTTTTCCATTTCAAAACAGTTGCTTCGTAGAATAAACATTTGTTAGTCACTCACCGGTGGCTTCTCAGTTCCTAATACATATGTACCTAGGTTAATGGTGTGTTGGCATTTTTAGCATTAAAACCCTCGAGCCCCTCGATACCTATCTTTTTTTACAAGGTTTATTTATGAACAGCCCCTAAGCAGCTATAGCTGCATAATAAACAGTTTTGCATTGTCGCTTTTGTTATTGTTCTGTCGTTCTTGTTTTGTTGGGCTTTTGACTGCTGCAGACTGCAGCTGATAAAATAAAATTAATTTTTCCCTGTCTTTCCTTTTAGTGTTGAGTCAGTTGAGCGTCAACTCTCGGCTTTACATTACAAGTAAATTGTTTGCTAGCTTCTTCCCTTTGCTACTGTCAACTGTTGTATTAGTGTGAAATAAAAACTTTTTATTTTTAATATTTACGATTTAAAGTCAGTTTAACTCGGGTAAAATGTCGCGAATTTTAGCTCGTAAAGCAGTTCAAACTAAGGAAGCTGTCAAGGTAAAAGAGTGTCAAGTGTAGAAATTATTTATATTTATATTTTGTATTTACAATAACTAATTACTAGAATTAAAAACTACATTTTTCTATCAAATTCTTTAATTCCTGATTTTGTTTACAGATATTTTCCTGTCAGCTCAAGCCCCGAAAATTTGCTACGAGCCCCAGTCCGATTTCAAACGGTCCAGTGATGGTCGGCGGGAATCATCGGGAATATTTCGGAAGAATCCCGCCCGAAGATATCCAACTTCTGTACCAGTCCGCCCCGCCCTTTGCGGTCAACATTGCTCCCTCCGTCAATATTTCCCTCAACTCCATGGAACCTCAGATTGAACTCAAGTCCGCCCTTGAGAATTTAAATAATTTATTTAGCAAGTGTGAAGCAGCGGAGTGGCCCCTTGGGGTTACGACCCTGAACGACTACGCCATTTCCAGTGCTAATAATACGAGTTCCAACTAAAATCCCCGAATTTTCCCAGTTTCAAAATCCCGCCTTTTGTGCCCGGGCATTTAAAATGTAGTCTGAATGAAACTACTATCAATATTTTGACTGTAATCGCTGTAGTTTTAAATTATTTATTAGTATGTATTAACCTAATTACTATGTATGTGTTTATTAAACATCTTCCGTTTCCATGGTTTCTGTAATAAAAAATTAACTTTGTCTTACGCATTGTTTTTGCGAGTTCACTAATGACCGGAATGCTTTTACTGTAATTATCTAACAATGCATTTTTACTATTAACTACATATTGTCATATTGTGAAGGCAAGTGAACGAAAGATTAATATTTTATTGCATGTACTAGTTATTGAGTTGTAGAGCCAGTTTTTGCGATGGATTCTTGTTTTGTTTCTCAGACTAATTCTGCCCACAAACAACAAAGTGCAGTTTAGTGTAAAAGAACTGAGAACTGTGCTCTTTGGCTTTAACTGTGACTTGGCTTTTGAGCTTAGGCTCTCTCATTTGTACGGTCAGTATAAATATTTTGCCTATACATTGTTGCTCCTGGCTGGGAATTCAATTGGTTGGGATTTCCCAGAACAGAATCACACCACCAACTTTTATTCTACAAATTGATCCTTCTTAGTATGTCAGTTAAACTAGTTTATTTATTATTTATTTGTACATTTTTTTTAGTCTCAAGTTACAGTTTCTAATTTTCCGATACTTAATTAACTACAAAGGTAACGTATGTATATGTATAGCACATATGTACTACTCCGTTTGCATTGTTAGTATTAAATTACAATTAAGTTCTCTCTAGCGTCAGCTGACTGGCTTGTGCTCATATTTCTATTTTGTGGGAAGAAAATGTAGGTAGACGGATGAAGAGTTGCAGCGACCGTTACATTTGCAATCTTTTTTTGCAAATTCCCGTTAAGTACGGATGTCCACACTGCCTGGCATGGACGCATAGATATGGTTAACCAAGCCTTTTAGCGCTATTTATTTTTTGTTTATTTTTTAATGTTTCATATTTCTTTAGCAGGCTGCATAAATCAGGTCCAATCTAAAAATGGATAGCCAATTCTGCGATACAAATAAAGAAGAGCGTACTTAAGGTGCAGTCAGTTTAGCTGGAACATTTTGTAGTGCTTCAACTTTACATTTCTATTCTAGGGTTTATTTCAGGCTGATACAATATCAGTATTTAGTACTTAGATTAGGTGTGAACAGCGCGACGCATATCGCTGCTTAAGATGAAAAGTGTTGCTTTAGTGACGCGAAGGCAAAACGTTTAAATGCCAAAGGATGAATATTAAACTAAAAAAAGATTCATAATTAACCAATTTTTACAATATAGGCACGAGAGATAATCATCTTCTAAAATGGAAGCTATATGCAACAAGGCCTAATCCAGGTTTTGCATGGTTTAAAAAAGGTTAAATCAAGTTTTTGCATGTATCGAAAAAGTGCAAATCCAGCTTTTGCATGTTTCGATAAAGTCCAAATCAAGCTTTTGCATGTATCGAAAAAGTGCAAATCCAGCTTTTGCATGTATCGATAAAGTGCAAATCCAGCTTTTGCATGTTTTGAAAAAGTGCAATTCCAGCTTTTGCATGTTTTGAAAAAGTGCAAATCCAGCTTTTGCATATGTTTTGAAAAAGTGCAAAACCAGCTTTTGCATGTTTTGAAAAAGTGCAAATCCAGCTTTTGCATGTTTTGAAAAAGTGCAAATCCAGCTTTTGCATGTTTTGGAAAAGTGCAAATCCAGCTTTTGCATGTTTTGATAAAGTGCAAATCCAGCTTTTGCATGCGTTAAAAAGTGGAAATTGAGGGTGTGTATGGTTTAAGAAAGGTTAAATCAAGTTTTTGCACGTATCGAAAAAGTGCAAAACGAACTTTTGCATGTTTTGAAAAAAAGCAAATCTAGGTTTTGCATGATTTGAAAAAAATCTAAATCAAGGTTTCGGTTGACAAAGGGTAAAACAAAGTTTTTCATGTTTTGAAAAAGATGAAAAATTAGTTTTTACAGTGCTAAATGGGTGATTTAGGTAATCAATATAATAGAAAAGCTGATTAATTCCGTGAGCCCTGTTTGAGAGTTTATGGATGCGCATCGCTTTGCATCTTAACATATTTTTCTGCGCGGCATTTTGCATCTTAAGCAGAGATAACCAGTTTCCCTAAAAAGGAAAATTATGCACACTCAAAAAAAAGTAAAAAGGCAAATAAATGACGCTTAATTATTAGAAGTATCCAGCTTTAAATCGGGACCATCACTATGGAATATATAAACTGTCATTTTTATGACTTGCTTTTTACATTATATTAAAAAATAATGACACCCCTGGCTTTGCCATTATGACGTTTTGCTTCTAAACAATGCTTCTTAGGTATGTACACTCGTCCATCGGATGGACGCGCGGCTACACCTGTGTTTAACATATATTTACAAAAATCACATTATACCCCTCCGTCAACTCTTGCATAGATCTACGACACTATATTAGCCAGAAAAAATGAATTTATGTGAATAAATACCTTGAGAAAGGACACATGGTCAGAAGGAAACCTGTTTTTATAAAGACAAACATACTTGTTATATAAGCGAAAGTTTTATTTGCTGAATTTAAAAATTTGTTTTTTTCCACATCCATAGCAACTATAGTGCGGCCTAATTCACTTGATTTAGACAGCACAGTACACCAGCTTCATTGAGTCCCTAGTCTTTGGGCAATTAACTAGTGTAAAAATTATTTGTGAAGCAGCAAGTAGCCCAAATTGCATCAGAAAAATGAGTGAAAAAAGGAAAATACGAGTGTTTAAAAAAGTGGAAAATGTGTCGGATTTAGAGCCTATTTTAAGAGACCGCTTGCCCATGTCAACTAATGTACCTAATAAAATATTTTAATTAGTATAAATTAGTTTATTTAAGCATTACAATAATTAAATAAAATTTATTATTCGCATTCTTTCAGATCTTCAATATGTGTCTAAGCCAGTCTAAATGGTCAACAGACGTAAGTTGGTACGTTTTGGACGGAGAGATTTCGATGGAGTCTTGGATAGTAACGACTTATACCCGCGAGGTTTAAAAAAAATAATTTTCCCGCGCAATTATTAAATGGCTGAAGCTGAAGGAGCAAAATATGGCGCATTGTATATTATTTTCATTGTTGTTTAAGTATAGGATTATGGCTTGGAAGTTGCAGTGTCGAGACCCCCTAAGGCAATTGTAATAACAGTCGACGTTCGCGAAGCATTTTCTCAGTCAAATCTCATAGATTGGGGTGGACCCTTTATTTTTGCAACAACGGACTCGGAAGTGACTGCCATGGTAACGGACATTAGTATCCGGGACAAGGGCAACTACACCCACGTGGTTCCAGCGAACCTTTACTATATGGACGTTGACGAGGCCGTCAATTTGAGCGAGAAGTTAGTGTCAACGATGCGATGGCTAATAATATTTCCCTACTTTTTGAGTTTATCAAAATTACTGATTCTTAACCTCTTCGAAACCGGGAAAGAAAAGCATGGAAATAAATGCTTACAAAAGTGTTTAATAGTGTTTATTAACTTTTTCGAAAAAGCCGGAACTGGAAAAAAACATTCATAAATAGTATAACCACTACCAAAAAGATCAAAACTAGAGAGTAACACTTTGAAAAAGGTCAAAAGTAGAAAGTAACATTTTCAAAAGGTTCAAAACTAGAAAGTAACACTTTAAATAAGGTCAAAACTAGAAAGTAACATTTTCAAAAAGTTCAAAACTAGAAAGTAACACTTTAAATAAGGTCAAAACTAGAAAGTAACATTTCCAAAAAGTTCAAAACTAGAAAGTAACATTTCCAAAAAGTTCAAAACTAGAAAGTAACACTTTGAATAAGGTCAGAACTAGGGTGACTGCCCAGTTCCCCTTGCCCGATTGCCCTTTCCCTGTTCCCCTTGGCCAATTGCCCTTGTGCCTCATTCCCCTTATTGCTATTGCCCTTATGCCACATTCCCCTTATGCACTATTGCCCTTGTGCCACATTCCCCTTATGCTCTTTTCCCCTCGGCATAATTCCCCTTTTCACACTATTGCCCTCTGAACTATTCCCCTTATGAGTATTCCCCTTACAAGTTATTTCTATGTTATCGCACAGAATATTCGAGGAATTTCTTTAACCGTGTAAACAACACCTCTTATAAAATCGCTGTAGTTATTTATTACATAAAACAGCAAAGCCAAAAAGGAAATTAATTTAATAATAAAAATAAACGTATTACAATTATTCGCAATAAAACAATTACACAAACGCATGCATATTAAACTAATAATTCAAACAAAATAACATTGCTACTGCTTCCCATTTCATAATAATTTATATTATACTTATTTAAATACGACAAGCTAGATAAACAAAATAATACTACATATTTTTAAAAAAAACTGTAATTAAAATAAACTTAATCAACAGTTGTGTGGATCTGAACACAGGAAATATTCTAGGTAAGGAACTTTAAGTAATCAAGTGGGTATTCAGTTGTGAGCTTTTAAACTTTTATTTTTCTGTCCGGATACGATCACATCCGATTGCAATTTTAAAATTCAGGCTTCGTCTACAAATAATAAATCAGGTATACTAATTTAATATTTTGATTAAAGCATTGACTAACGAGCACTGACGACAGCACGTCGGTTTGAGTCAGTTAGATGGTCGACTTGTATCTGCAAGATTGCTCGTTCGGCTCGTCAAATTATTAGAATTACGGTGGTTAAACGCTAAAGTAATTTACTTTAGCGTTTAACCACCGTAATTTATTTTACGCGCTTTTCCAATCTTACCACCACTAATATAAATATAAATGGAATTATGGAAAGAACGTTTTTCAAAAAGACAAGTCCGTTGATTGTAGTATTTTATTTGCATAAAGTTTGGATGATCCGTAAGCACTTTTAATGAGGTAACCCAAAGCCTTCTCCAGCTCTCCAACAGACATACTGTCCAGTATGTCTGTTGGAGAGCTGGAGAAGGCTTTGGGTTAGGGTAAAATTTGGGTTACCTCATTGCAAGTGCCGGTGGATCAGCCAAACCTTATCCCATTGTTTTAACTCAAGAGAAGTTGGACATTTTGAATCTCAAGTGATTCTCTTCACGTGCCACATGGCGCGAAAGTTTGTGTGCATGTATGTGTGTGTGAGAAGTGTTGCAACCAAGGCTGGCCTAGTCTAGTCGGACTAGACTAGCGGACTAGCGACTAGACTAGACTATTCGGCTTTTTTGGCCGGTTTGACTAGACTAGACTAGACTAGCCAAGGGTCGAAAAAATCGTGACTAGACTAGACTAGACTAGACTAGCAAGATCCTTCGAGCAAAATGACTAGACTAGACTAGACTAGCAAGATTAGTAGAAATAAATGCCTACACTAGACTAGACTAGCCGCGATTCTTTCCCCATTAGGCACGGCATGGTCGACTTTGGTTCATTTTATTCCTCCTAGTCAGCGATGCCGCCATTTCGTTCCTGGTTGTGTATCGTTGGATGAATGTTTTAATTTTTGAGTAAAAG
Source organism: Dicyrtoma fusca (assembly GCA_034695205.1). Classification (NCBI taxonomy): domain Eukaryota; kingdom Metazoa; phylum Arthropoda; class Collembola; order Symphypleona; family Dicyrtomidae; genus Dicyrtoma; species Dicyrtoma fusca. The sequence goes on along the minus strand of JAQFZC010001900.1, from coordinate 6,375 downwards.
CAAGTGGAATAAAAGTGATTTTTATTTTAGTAACTGTTGACTTCAAGTCATTTTAGTTTTTTACTGAGGTTGAAGACAGTATTTTGATCCGGATTACCGGTATTCAAAAATACTAACAAATTATCACTTCCTTTGTATAAGTTGTGACTTTTAACATGTCTGACGACGGGTGGGATGATACCCAGAAGACGCCTGCTGCATTTTTAAGTTCTACGATTATTTTAATTTTTATCATTAAATTATGTACTACCTATTAGTACTATTACTTTATTTGAGGTCGTTTATTTTGGCGATGGAATGATGGAAAGGAATTGATGGAGTTTGGTAGACATCGTAGATGTAATGCAAAAAAAAAAAGCTGGTTTTAGGGGAGAATCTAGTCACTCGTCAGTTGTCAGTTAGTCAGTTAGTTTTGTACCGTAAAACTTCCAATAACTGTGAGGGGAGTTATTTGCAAAATAATTTCTTGGACCGGGGAGTTAATAGAGGTGGGGAGTTATTAGTAAATTATCCTAAAATAGTTCGTAGTAGTGTATGCACGTACCGTAAAATGTCTAATAACTCCCTGGCTGGGGAGTTATTTAATGAAGCAACGCTCTGGCTGGGGAGTTATGACAAAGTTGCAATGTTTAGCAACATTAAAAGTCCACAAATGACAAAAAGGCAACTATTCTTTACTCTTTACATATGCAGGAATCAAACAGTATGTACCATAAAACACCGTGCAATTTCCCCGCCGTAGTATTCCCCAATTCGCTTAATTCATGGGGGGCGAGGCCTGTGTCAGTAAATAATTCCCATCTCAAATAATTCCCCACCTCCAATAACTCCCCCGTACGTTACTAGAGGAATACCATGCTTTAGCATGTACCGTAAATATTCTAATAACTTCCCGCCTCTAATAACTACCCAGTCCGAGCATTGCTTCACGGAATAACTCCCCGGGGAGTTATCGGACGTTTTACAGTATTAACAGATGCTCGATGATTTGGATGCTATGATATAGATTACATATCATTGATCCTTCGCTGATTGTTGAAGGTACAATACATTAGTACTGCTAACTTCTATGCTAAATATTTTCATTTTAAAATAGTAACATTTTTTTTACCTGATTAGACATTAGAGCCTACCTGGCTGAGTGATAATAAAATTATCGTTAAAACTAATTCCTGGGTTGGTTGTGACTACTGGCTGTGTAAAAGTGCTTTTTTATATTTTGTAAATATAAAATCGTTAGTATGAACCTTTACTTTGTTGGACTTGGTGGTAGGAAGTTCCGTAATACGATCAATTTCTATACGATTAAAATATTGTGTATTTTTTATCAATTCCGCACTAATAATGTTTCGTGTTAAAAGCAGAGCTTGGTGAAGATCAAGTTTATTCATATGTGCTTGTTTGTTTTATTTGTTTCCATGCCTAGGATGTACTTGAGTGCTATAATATCATGGCAAATTAAATTATGTATGTTAGTATCTTGTCGAAAATTCTCAGGCCTTGCTTCCCAGTTCCCGTGCAGTGTTTAAGAACACTGCGTCGTGTAATTTAGTGCACTCGTAGTATTTTTACTCGTTATTTCTAGGGTATTCGATTAATGTAATAAATGTTAGATGGCTTAAAATGTTTTATTATTGCAGGCGCTGACTTCGGGATTTCAGTTCCTGAATCTGAAAGATGCATGCGAAGCAGAGATTGAATTTTTACATGACATACTTTTCAAGGGTTACGATTTGACTAACCTTTTGGAATTGTTTCACCTAAAATCGTACCCACACGGCGATGATGTTGGGAATGAGACTCACTATTTTAATGATCTTGTCAAAACCATCGATGTCCAGTTGTTCTTGCCTTATGAACATGGCGCAGGAATGGACGGTGACGAAGGAAGCGTAGCTGTAGCCCCCCACAAACCCAACCTTCATGTGACTGACAATGACGGTACGCTTGTCACACATTCAAATTTGAATTCTCCAAATATTTTTGTCCTATTGAAATGAATTAAATTTTGCCTAGTCTTATTTAGCACATCGCAAAATTGGGCTTACAAATGTAGTTGTAGGGAATTTAAAGTATTAGTGGATATTAATTGTTTATTGTGTTTAATGTAATATTTTCGTTCCCGTCGCCCCTCCAGTAATCAGCTCAGCATCAATCTCGGACCGCCGGAGTGTCACCGTCCGGGAACCGTCCATGTTGCCAGCGACGTTTAACTGGGAGGCAGCGGTTACTACCTATGAACAGTATTGGGGTGGCGAGAACCATGCATTTGTCAAGGTAAACATTAACAATTGCAGTACTCAACCGCTTATTTCGTGATAAAAACAGTTTGTGATGATAGTTTAACACTATTGTAGGTTATTGGGCATCATTTAGGATTTCACATTTACCCCACCAGGGGTACACTAATTTTTAAAGTTGGTGAAATTAGCTGTCTGGCATGAGTTGCCCCATGTAGTTAATACCGGAATAATGCGCTGATTTTCATGATTTGGTGTGTAGGTAGTACGAACAAAAATATTAGGGCGTTTTAAATTTCAAGTCAAAATCCTGTAGAGCTACTATTCCATTAATAGGCCACGACTTTCCTCGACCAAATTTTTTTTTTTCGATTTTGGTTAATAATACGATAGCTGTGCTGTAGTAGGTCTGTTATGACTGTATATTAACATTGTGTTTCATCCCCATCAGGGGTACATGGGATCGAAAGTATAGTACAAGTGCATTATAAGCACACTTCTACCAGTCGTATTTTCCACAATTTTGAACGGATCGACACAAGATTTTTTGTCAGGGTAGCCATTAAAAAATATTGGGTGGTTTTCAAAAACTTTTCACAAAAAAAAATTGAAAATGACGCCAAAACAAATTTAAAAGTTGACAAAAGGTGTAAAACAACATTTAAAAACTTTTGTTACTCTATAAATATTTTGAATAAATCACTCTGTACTTGTGCAAATGGATTTTGTTTTGTTATAACGGGCATCAAAGCAGTGTTTCATCGGTCATAATTTACAAAATTCTACAAGTCAAAATTCTGAAATCTTTTGCCGCTTGTAGCCTACGTGTGTAATATTGACACGGGAATTATGAATCCGCACTCAGATTTTAAAAATTCGTTCTAGTTTTCGAAATAAATAAAATAGACTTACTACAGAGACACTGTAGCCAAAAAACAAGAGGGCGTATTAGCAAAAATTTAAATTTTTTTAAAATTTGATGCAAGATTATTTTTTTAATTTGGTAGGGTTCGAGAAAGCTATTTGTAAACCCAAATTCCGTGTGGGATAAGGAACTTAAAGTCCAAATCAAGAATGTACCAAGGAAGACAAGACGTGAAGGAACAACAATCGCTGGTCCTGCTGTAAATGAAAGCCCTGCCCGTGTACCACCTGCAGTACCTTTGGTATTCGAAAACGTAGATCAGTCCGCTACACCGGCAACACCTGCATCTGGTAATGCAACGAATAAAAAAATTAAAAGAAGAAACAAGAAAAAACAAAGCGTACATGTACGACGACAGCGACCAACTGCCACAGATTTGTTCACAGAAGAAGACATTGCCAAATATAAACTTGCGTACTCCAAAAATAATTACTGTCCTTATTGTGTAACTGAATTTCCATCGGCTACCGATCTGCGCATTCATATTCGACGTAAATGTCCCAGTCTTCCTCTGACGTGAGTTTTTACATTTCATAACGTAAATAATGTCTTATTAATCTTGTTACTCAAATACGCGTACCATATTTTTACGATAATACGGTATGATTTATTCCGTTTGTACTATACAGCCGAATACTCAGGATAAGTCACGACAATGTCTTCAAACGGAGACTCATTTGTTCCTTGTATGGCAAAGGTGTTTCGATGCGAGCCTTAGCTACGTTCCTAAGACAAATTCCCCCAAGAAAAAGTTCGCTTTTGGCCTGCACGGATATGCTGCTTTTTTGGAATAACAATTGCAGTCATCCCCGGAAGAAGCAATTGAGACTAACTGATACTTATTCTACACACCGTACGAAGACAAGGCACCAGGACCAGATACGAGAAATAAAAGCCGGTATCAAAGCCGGTACCATCAACAGAGTGATTTTCCCAGTCACCTTCTTCACCTACACCACAGGCATGGGAACCAAGGTGAAACGGGGGATACTTAAGCAGTACCTAAAACGAGAACACGCCGCTTTACTTGTTGTCGAACGAACAAGTCCGGAGGAGAAGTTCGAGCCCATATACTATGATTCCGTATCCCAGTTGAACTTGTTTTGGGCTAAAGTACAGGGCGATCCTTTGCGAAACAAGCTAAAAGACATTTTTTGGCATCATATGACGCTTATAAAAAGACAATTATACCATAGTCTGTAAGTATTTGTTGTGTACATGTACGTTAAGTTTCTTGCGTTGTGTGACTACTTGTGTATTTATTTTATAATTGATGATTGTTTTTGATCACTTTTAGAACCCCAAACGGTTGCGCGGCCTTGGTAGCCCATTGGGTTTGGACCGCTTTAGTCACCGGGGAGGTGCAGAACCCCGAGGAGTATGCCGTGATTGATGGGCTCAAGTTATACCTCCAGGATTCTTTGCAACGGGGAAGACTCCGCAAGAACAAGGGAGTGGAGACTGAAACCATCGTTAAAGAATAGATTATTTCTATTATGTACTACATATTATTGTATTATGTTTCCATCCTTATAAGTAAGTAATTTGTAGTGCGATGTCGAGTCATTCGAGAATTTAGCTTAAAGTACTAATAATTACTTCGTTCTAATTACTACCCCTTAGATCCCCTCATGTGCTGTGCATATGTATTATTTACGATGTTTCTAGCTAGAACTCAGGCAATGCTATTAATTTATAAAATTTGCATTATTTTGTTGGTTCGATTTTTAAACTGAAATATTCAAATTCTACATATTATTATTTTACTTTAGTGATAACGATAACGATAGGAATGACGTCGACGCTAAAAAAGATGTAATTGTTGATTGGCCTTAGTGGTAAAAGCATATTTTTTTTTAAATCAGTTTCTTGTGAAACTTCATAATTAAATCCAGCATTTGATTCTGAAAATGTATTGCAGCTTAAAAGTTTTAGATTTGCACGAGAAATTTATACATGCCTCTTGCGTAGACATTCTTCCAAAATAAATAAATTAATCGATAGTGAAAAACTATCGAGTTGAGTCGAAAATATATAAATTATAAAATGATGGAGAAGAAAGTCAATAAAAGCTATACTACATAACTATTTTTAAAAGATTAAAAGTTATACTACAAGATGATAAAAAAAGTTACCCCGGATGTTTTTCTACACTTAATTATAATAATAATTATAAAAAAAATCGTTTACCACATTAATTGTAAACGTCTACTGTATAACAGCATTCAGAAATATGCAGTTAATACATGCTGTTTTAATGTATCTCTTAAAGTGTGTATGTTCTGGTCGGTCACAGCACTATGTATTGTAAATGTAGATATTATTTCAGTTTTATACTTTTCGTTGACTTAAAGAATATTACAGAAGTTTATGTTGTATCTGTATACATATCTTTTTTTACTTTCTTTTAGACATGTGCGGTTGTCGTGCCAATGCAGTTTTAACTCTCTTAATTAATTTAGTTCCCTCGTGTACGATTCATCTATGATTGTATAAGTTGCCAATGAAATGGACAATTATCCTCTCCTTTACCTTTGTAAACAATTATTCTTTTCTATTGATGTTTCAATGCACTGAAAACGTCATATTTTCAAATTGTGCTAGATAAAATAATATTATCAGTCTGAAAAAAAAATGAGTTGAAAAAAGAGCAATAAAGAAATAAACAGAAAAGCAGTATTATATTTTTTGTTATGCTTTTTAATTTAATTAATTAATTCATTGGGTCGATTTAATTATAATTTAAGTTTACTTCCAAACTTTTAAAATAACGATAATAACTTACTAAATGACAATGTTAAAAAAGAAATAGTAAAGAATTATTTTTTATTGTAGTATAATATTAATGATTCAGTTATTTTTTGTTGACTATTCTGAAATATTGCATAACAGTGACAAATTGTTTTCATTATTAAAGCATACGGTTAACACCACGCATTATTTTGTATTGCCCGCTAAGTTGTTATAATTATAAATACCATGTTAGCACTTGCATACGCCATACTTCTGCAGCTATTTGTTTGCTGGAAAACCTTTGGAAAAGAATGTGCGGGGAAAATACATCTTGTAAATGTGTCGTAGTTCGATTCTTTGGGTTTCAAAGAATTTGTTACAAGTAGTAGGTATAATAACAGGGAAGAAACAATTTTTCTTAATATTTGACCAATACAACCGTGTAATGCATCATTGGAACGGAAATGACGAGTAGAT
>JAQFZC010001899.1:0-26083 GCA_034695205.1 Dicyrtoma fusca | reverse complement strand
TATTCCGTACGTCTTCCGTCTCTCTGAAAATATGACGTGTTCAAGACGTCAATACAGCGGACATTTGACTGTTAGATTGTCGTCATTGAATGGTCCCGGACGTTTTTGGTCCTTTATTTCTCGTGGAGTATTACTTAAGAAATTGACGACAAAAGTACGACTTGTGCTATCTGGGGCAGCACGCGCCTCATCGACATCGTTAATTAGACTGTCCCATGTATTTCCTACTTTGTAAAGGTTTCCTCAAGGTATATTTACGGCTCCTGGAATTAATAACTCAAGGAAAAAGGTTTATTTGTGTGTGTGTGTGTGTGACTTTTCGGTCGCCGTGTGTGTGATTAAAGTTCTTGTGCGTGTCACCAAACTAGGCCAAAGTCATCTAGTTCACTCATAAGTCTTTATTTGTCTTGTGCTTTCCTCCTTGAACAATTTAGGGACGGAAACGGAATGTGCTTCGTCGTACTGGCGCTTTTTAATCTTTTCCGGTAACCTTGCGATGGGACAGGATTAATTACCACTGGTGTGAATTCTAGTAACCTTCAAGCGTTTCTAACTAAATTCATGGTTAAGGATTTTTCTCATTCTCCAAATTTTATTCTAGAAATAAATTAGAGTTAGCAATTTAGCAATGAGTTGATTTATAATTTGTGCTTACAAATTAAACGCCTAATGACATCCGAGAATTAATCTCAAAATTAATTTTTCAATGTTTCTAGTGTGTAATTATTCATATAATTATATTTTCATTGTAAAAGTATTTCACTTAACCACGGACCCAACGAAACTTTTAGACAAGTTACCAAAAAAGGAAGGTTTCATACTACTGTAGTACAGCATCTGTCAATGTACAACTAATAACTAAAAATAGTACCACATTTTTTGTTGTAGTTTTGAAAGATTGAGAAGAACATTTATATTGCATTTAATAAAAACAAATATATTAAGTACATCACATTACAAAACGAAAACACTTTTTCAAAAAAACGTCAGATGATAATACAATTTTGAATACTCCTTATGTTAAATTAATCGACAGAAAATTTTGCAGTTAGGCAGTTGAATTCAATGCGCTTTGCGGTTACAATAGATCGTCCATGTTATAGGTACATATTTACATATACGAGAGTATCCAATCAATATTATAGCAGACGATCTAACTCAATATATAGTTTATCTAGACAGTATCTCAATTACTAAACACGAAGGGCGAGTAGGTATTTCAGCAATATAAGGAAACAAAGGTTAAACCGGTTACTGGGTAGCGCCCCACAATTTTGTGAAGCTCATATAATATGGTATATATAAATATCTCAAATGTCAAGCGTTGACACATCGAGTTACTCAACCCACAAATTGTGCAAAACTCATTACGAAAAGCAAAGTTTTGAGAAAAATATGTCTCGAGCTCACTTTAAAAGCAAGGACAACAGTCACAAAAAATACAATTTTGTCACTATGAAAATATGCACCGTCAAAATATTTGTTATACCCTTTGAATTTGACTCTCTTACTGAGTAAATACGAACGCAAACCTGTAATGGAAAATAATTGTTTGCAACCTGTATTTTGTAAGCACCTGTTTGTGTTTACTTGATTCATTTTAGATTTTCTTAGTTGTTCCATGCCTCTTATACAAATTTCAATTCTGACCACTTACGAAAGAGGATCCAAGAGGGTTGGAATATTAATATTTGGCTTAATTTTATTACGAAAAGCTATATAAGTTGTTGTTGTTGACAAAACGAAGGTTTTTGAATAGATTGGGCTTGGTGTGGATCTGCACCTAGGATTGCTATGCTTTACCGTGTTTCCCGTTTTCCACCCTTTCATACATAATTTGTAGTCTACGGCATAAAATAAGTACGTTATTTATATATTGTAGATTAAGCCCCACATAAACCCTGTTCATCATATTTCATAAACAAATAGTAATAACGAAGGGGATATAAATCTAAAATTGATCTAAGCAACTTCCCAATAACCAATCACAAGAGGCGGCAACTATTTCAATATTATTAAGAAATGAAGGACTAACCAATTGCTGAGATAGCAATATAATTGGTTAATCCTGGCTATTTTGGGCACTTCAAATAAAGTACTGGAAAAATCTCTCAACAGTGTCAGTCTGCGAAACGTTGACAAATTGAGAGGTTTAGCACACAAATAGTGCAAAACTTTATATATGAATTTTTCATATTTTTGAGAAAAAGATGTCTCAAGTTCACTTTAGAAGCCAGGACCACAGTCACAAAAAATCGAATTTTGTCACGTTAAAAATACTCTCCAAACTATTAGTTATACCCTTTGAATTTGACCCTTTTACAGGCAAAATACGAACCCAAAGGCTGCAATGGAAAACAATTGTTTGCAATCTGTATTTTGTGAGCGCTTTGTTTTGTCTACTTTATTCGTATTATAGATTTGCCCAGTTGGTCCATGCGTCACACACCAATTTCAACTATGACCATTTCACTGTACATTTCTTGTTTTTCTGCGGCTACACTGAGAGCTTCTTAATGGCATGGAACTTAAAAAAGAATAATAGCGTCATCATTCTAGTTTGGAATGAAATATTTCAAGGTCGACCGGGTCAGGGGCGAGAAAGCACAAAATTTTACTTGAAGTTTGGGCATATGTCAATCCAAGAACTACTTCTCTATGTTTTTCCACAATTCATTTTTGGCTCGGTTTTGGTTGGTATTCTAACCGTGCTGATTGACCCGACGAGACCGCAACTGTTATTTCACATGGTCGACGATGGAACTAACACTATTTTGAAGTATTCTGGATTTGCAGTTCTGGAATTTGGCTTGGGACTCTTTATGTCGGCAAACTTTTACTTGACGGCGTACATCCACCTCTGGTTCTTGGAATACTGTAATCATGAGGTTACGGAGGGTCTCAAGAAACTTAACAAATTGAAGTAAGAATTTTTCTTTTAAAAGAGTATTTAAAACGAAATCACAGTTTAAAGTTAATGGGACTTTTGAATTTAATATAAAAATATTTTCAGTGACTCCGGCAACTTGCAAGAAAAAGACTTACGAGAGGCCACCACGAAATGTCGCCATCTTCAGCTTACGATGAAACTTTTCAACTGCGCTAGTCGCACCCTAATATTTTCCATCAAAAACTACTTTTTGGTGGCGGGAATTGCAGGCGTGTTTTTTGCAATCCAATTCATTCACGAGTCGCCCATAATTGGGGTTTCGAACGCTATGGGAGGCTTAGATTGCGTCATCATTTACTCGTTCTTGTACCAAAAAGCATTTCAAATCCCAGAACAGATGGAGTTGTACAAAAACTTGATCTTGGTGGCTTCAAAGCGACTTGTTGGAAAACATCTCCCTTCAAAAAAATCGACTGCAAACCAAAATCAAGTTCCAAGTCTTATTCAGATTAAAGTCAAGCAAGACGACGTTCGCGGTTCTGGGGAAATTATCCCTGAAAAGGTGGGACCGAAATTTGAACTACCGCGGGTAATAAGGTCAATCCCATGCATTGGGGTTCAGGTGGGGGAGTTCTACGTCATGGAAAGGATGTCCACGTTAAATTTTTGTGATTTTGTGGCAACAAATGTGTCGTCCTTGCTTATTTTTTTTAAGTGAACGCACACAATTTTATCAGGTTTTTCCGTTTTTCTGGTTTTCTTGTTTGCACGTACATATATGAATATATACCATTACTTCAATTCTATAATAAAAAGGGGTTAATTGTAAGCTTTATCTTTGGGTCACTGAAATGCAAAACGTATAAAATAGTCATACATATTCGTAGACATGCCTTGAATGCTCATTTATGAATGTATGAACAACCTTTAATAAATTAAATAACTGTTAAACTATTAAAAGAATTTCCGAACCGCTGCTAATAATTCCAATTACTGCATAATTTTCATGACCCTGTAGCAGTAGCCAAACACGATTAAAATATCTTGCAGCAGCTGCTTAAATAAAACCTTGCTATTGAAAACACCGATTCATTTATCAAAAATTCTAATTACTACTGACTTAGCAGTCTATTCTATCAGTAGAAATATGATTTAACTAAAATCCAACTATTCAAATATAATCCTTAATAAATGCAATCCTACAATAAATGAAAGATCTTAATTACTCACAAGCGGTATGTATATTAGTGTTCCAAGAAAAGGAACTATAAGGTTAAATTAAATTTAAAAAAGACAAAAGTATTTAAATTGTAAATATGGCGCACGTGTGCTGCAGTTCTCTTCATCCTTCACAAAAGTGCAAAGCAAAAAAGTTATTATTTTTGAATTGTTTTGGACAATAGACATTTTTTGCGGTTACCGATGCGCAGAATAAATTCATTAATAAAATTATCTTTTTATTAGGTAGCATCGATAATAATACAGTTTTTCAGGTGGCACTCTGAGCAAACAAAAATCTAAAGTTTATTGATGCATTGAGATGGATCTGGGGATATAAATAAAATCAGCGAAATCATGACTATCATTATTAATTTCAAAGTTCTGCTTTGCTTGTACATTTTACAACCGTTCACAAGAAACAAATTATTTCAAAAATGTTCCGCAGGTTGTGCAAAACGTAGTCAACATTATTATTGCTGCGAAATTTGCATCAAGTTGTTGCAGTAACCGAATACTACTTACCTAGTGCCTCCCAGCAGATGTTTAAATAGCTGTGCCATTGAAGTTCATAATTAATTTATTCTGAATCGCAATTACTGTTGCGTAAGCCACCAACACTGTGTATAGAAAATTTATTATTATTAAGTCAACTATTTAAATGCAATCCTTTGTTATTACAATTCAGAGACGAATGTAAGATTTTAATGACGTAAGGGCTTAAAAACGTCGTAGGTCACGTACTCGAAACCACTAACAATAAGTCCAAACTATGCATTACAACTAAACACAACGACCCTTGGTTACAGGGTTCACGATATCGAAACTGAATTACTCAAAATAACTGCACTTAAAACGTCAATGGTGAAGCAAATAGTAACACTATAATTAATCATGCAATTAATTATGAGATTTTAAAATGGGAAATTTTATATAATCTCTATAATAAAGGCAATGCATGGTAAATCGTATATAATCCACTCATAAACTAAGAAACATATGCTTCTATTCAACTTCAGTGCAAACATTTTATAAAGTGCAAATCAGTTTTTTCAATATTTTTTAAACTGGTAAGCGTTATTTTACACATTTTAGAAAAGTGCAAAACTTGATTCAGCACATTTTTATTAGGTGCAATACTTGATTTTATGCATTTTCAGGGAATGCGAAATGTGATATTCATCATTTTTAGAAAGTAAAAAACGTAGTTTTATACACTTTTAAAAAGTTCAATTCTTGATTTTGGTTTCAAGTACGTGGTTTGAGTACGAGGTATTCGAGAACACAGCATTCAAGTACGTGACCGGCAATCCTAACGAGCGGTAAGGAGTGCTTGCAGCTTGTGTATGTATTCTACGAAAATGAAACAAACATTAAATAAAATCAGAAAAACTTATTTAAATTTTAAATATGGCCTAAGTGTGCTGCAGTTCTCTACGTCCTTCAAAAAATTTTAAAGCACAAAGTTATTCTTTTTAATAGTATAGAAAAATAGACACAAATTTTGGTTAGTGATAAGCACAATGCATTACTCAATTATTTTGTGTTGCTTTGACAGTTGCCACTGTTTTCAGGTTGCATCCTAAGCGTGTCTCAGTATATAAATACGCGCGATCCACGAAATCGTGATCAATATCGTTAATTTCATCTTCATGGTTTTGCTATTGCGAGTGGACTTTAAATTAAGTGTATTTTTGCTCACAATTGTACATGCTAAAATTACTTCATTGATCGTTCCTAAGAAAAATATTACTTCGAAAATGTTTCGCAACGTATTTTTCCTCGGTTTTTGCATTTTGGTTGGTATGGTTGCTGTGATGGCAGTGCAAGAACAAGAAGTAAAGGTAAAACTAGAGCGCCTAGCATTTGTTTTAAATTAAAAATATTTTTTGATTATAGCCATGAATTCATTTTGGTTTCCAAGAAAGTAATTAATTACACAATTATATTTTGCAGATTTAGGAAACAAAACCGTCCGGGCTTTTTTCTGTTTTGTTTCGACCGGTCTTCGTCCCACTCTCATTTTTGTTCCCGGAGGCGGTGCCTGCAGGTGCCTCCACCGCTGAAGGAGCTCCGAGTTCTACTGCGAGTACTACCACCATGGCCAGTTAAAATCAATCGAACTTAATTCAGTCCGTTTCAAATGAATTCACTCAAGTTTTAAAGGTTATTTCAGAATAAAATCAAATTACTGTATCACTTTTATACTGATTCATATTTCATGTATTGTTAGTTTGGATTCTAATGAAGTGTTATGGCTACAAAATTGCTGGAAATTAAATATGTATTTTTGAGACGAGAATTAAATAGGCGTAAGTGGTCCGTATCTCATTAAGAGTAGCTTCCCAATACTTTTTGCTCGCTTTATTATTCCAGTAAATAAACCTGCCCTGTGTAATACGATAAATATCTAATAATCTTCCAGCATGACAGGCATCTGCAACTTGTTTACTAATCACTAGGTACGTGAACTATGTTTGAAAAAAAAATAGAAAAATGACGACGTGTACTTTCTTATGCTATACGCGTTCTAAAACGCCTTTTCCTCTCAAATTAATCTCTCTCTTATTATTGAAGTAAGTAACCCTGCCCTGTTTATTACGAACGACCAAATATGCATAATGCATAACCAAATAAATTATCATTACAAGGAACAATTGTGTAGGACTGGTAGGACGGGTTGCCTGGAAGGGTGCGCCTTGTTTATGCATTGCTAAATTAAGCTAAAAAATGAACTACAATGCACATTGCCACTTGAAAGTGACGCCCTAAACTTTCTTGAGTGATTTACATTGTTGCATAACCAGTAATTACTAAAACTGCTCTCCATGTAAAAATAAAATTCCCAGAAGCTATATACACTGCCACAAAAAAAAACAAGTTCCAGGAAGTCTGCGGCCTCTACGTTGCTTAACTTATTCTACATTGCAAGCTTACAACTCCTATTTAGACCTAAGACGCATTTATCTGTAGCAATACAACAGCTTTAGACGTGTCTGTGATACATGCTGGCAATAATACAGCAAATCGAATTTATTGAAGAGAATTAAATAATTTGTTTGTTTCAAAAAGTATTAATATTTGTATCACACTAACAATAAATGGATTTTTTGTGGATAAATATGGGCACATATTTGTTAGTGGCTATAGTTTTATTCTGCGTTCCAATCTCAATGGCGGATCATTTCAAAACTATTCCCGCTAGACATTCAAGACAAGCACAAGTGCAACAATACGAACCAACATCTCAGTTCCCGATGCAACAACAACAGCATTTGCCTGTTAATAATTTACAACAAGGCAAATATCAATTGGATTCTTCTATCGGCAGATGGGCCAACGATGATAGTGTGGACGATCTCACAACAATAGCACCGACAACAACAACAGCCAAGAGAGGTTATGGTTATGGTACCGGTAGTTATACTCGTCGTGGTGGTGGTTATGGTCATGGTGGTATAGGGACGGCACGGCCAAGTTATTATCGGAGCGGCAGTAACGGTGCTCCAGCTGGATGCCCACCTACGTAAGTAAAACAAATAATTGTGTGTTAACATTAAATTGTAAACTGAATTTACAAGACACCTGGGTGGTACGTTAATATTTATAATTATAATCTTGTGTTGCTTTTTCAGTGTAAACTGCGTAGGACGAAGATATGGCTAGTATTATTTGAGTCCATATGTGCGCACCCACCAGAATACCTGGAGGCCCATTTGAATTAAACTCCAAGAATTCACCAACTCAAACTTTTTTCCTATTAAGTTGTGCACATAGTGAAAATGTTGATTAAATGCGTACAGATTTTGTGTTATTTGGAAACAATACATCACACTTGTCTACTTATTACTAATTCCTACACATTTTTGTTCGAGTATGCTTAATCGTCTTCGCTAGACACCCCTCAGCTGTTTTAATGATGGATTTGTAAAACCGGTGTGAAATGGCTGTCAATTGTGCGAGTTTCTATTATCCTGTTTTTGCATTCGAAATGATTTCCTTTAACATGGGTTGGGTAGGGATGAGTACTTATTATTCTTCCTTCATTGTTGGAATTAATAGGATTGTTGCATATTCCTCATGCTATATATGGACTTGCTGCGAAATTTGCATGAAGCTGTTGCAGTTACCAAATACTATTAAGTGCCTCCCAGCAGATGTTTAAATAGCTGTGCGATTGAAGTTCATAATTAATTTATTCTGAATCGAAACTACTGTTAAATAAGCCACCAACACTGTGTATAGAAAATTTATTATTATTAAGTCAACTATTTAAATACAATCCTTTGTTATTACAATCCAACAACGAATGTAAGATTTTAAGGACGTAAAGGCTTAAAAACGTATTCTACGAAAATAAAGTAAACGTTAAATAAAACCAGAAAAACTTATTTAAATTGTAAATATGGCTCAAGTGTGCTGCAGTTCTCTACGTCCTTCAAAAAATTTCAAAGCACAAAGTTATTCTTTTTTAATAGTATAGGGAAATAGACACAAATTGCGGTTAATGATAAGCAGAATACATTATTTAATTATTTTGTGTCGCTTCGATAGTTACCACTGTTTTCAGGTTGAACACTGAACTTTTTTGAATACTTAAAATTATCTATTGCATGAACAGTCATGGCTAAGTACGTTCCCTATAAAATGCAATTCAATGAAATTGTATGCACAGCACAGTTGTTCACAGTGAAAGTTGTATCTGTCAGTCAACTGTTTATTAGCAAATTGAATTATCGTTAGATCGGGTGCTAAATTAGACGTCCATTTTTGATGTAAATTCTAGTAGTCCAAGGATGTTTGCTTATTTGTTTTTATTTAAATTGTTTTGTATTGGACTCTAATAATGTAAGGTAATTAATTATGAACTTAAATTTAATTAAATCCAGAAGGTCACACCACCGTGTTTACAGAAGAGTAAAAAACAGCCGCTTAATTATTGTAACCGCATAGTCAGTTAAGGCCCGGTCATAATCAATTTTAATTATACTTCTGGCAAAACAGGAAAAATCACGAAAGAAAAGCCTCATGTTCCGTCTTTGTAAATTATTAAAATATTTATCCTGCACTTATACGTTTCAATTATGTCCACTTTTCCGCCTAGAACATCCGGCTCTAATGGTCGGAGTTATTGTAGTCTTACTGCCAATTTTAACATTATTTTTCCGCTTAACCAGGTCAATGACATAATGTGCAAAGGATCACCATAACTACTTCTTGTTATTTTATGATATTTCTTGTAAGTGAAGCGGAAGTACGAATTTCATTTATGTCGTCTTAAATATGGCTACAAGAATAAGACACGTCCTGTAAATGTTGTGGTTCCCTACTTAAGCAGAAATTAAAAACCGCGAATGAGAATCGACGTTTTTGTAGCAATTATAGGAATAAAGGTAACGACGATTCGACCAAGTAACTCATAGTGTCTTTTAGTAGAGGTGCAGTAGGTTACTCTAATAATTTGGTGTTTTTTGTGCAATAAACACCAAATTGAAAGATCCAACAAAAAGTGCTTTACTAAACAGGTAAACTAATTTACTTTTTATTTATAGGACTACAATACAATGCGGATCAGTAGTCAAAATGCTAAGAATTTATGTTAAAACTTTTTAAATAAAACCAAGCATAGCATAAACATGTTTAAAATCAGTAATGTTGCGATATAGATTTTTTGAAACATTAGAACAATTTTAAAACTATAAAAGCTACTATCTGCACTTTTCGAAAGTACAAATTTTAATTTTGAAATTGCAGTTTGGAAACGCTGGACATGCGCCGTAATGCTGCAAGGCTATATTGAATATAATTTGGAGTGCTCTATTATAAAAGATCCCTTACTTTTACAGCAATGACGGGGCAATTTTTCCTGCTCCTTCTGTTCCTTCAAGGGTCTGCTGCAACAAACTCATTTGGAAAGAGACCGCTAGAAAACAGCAATATCGTGAACTTACCGGACGAGAAGAGACCTAATATAGATATACAAGTCAACGCCAACAAGCCGGAACTGAAGGTCACCGGTGACGAAGTTGTAACCATTCATAAAATCTTTGCTAAAATCGGGGATAATCCAGACGGTAGTCCAAAGTACAGCACAACTCCCTTGCACCAATTCAATGACATACAGATGCAAGAATATTTGAAACAGGTTCCGTCTGAAGGAGTGTTCAAACACGTTGTGCAAATGACGGAAACAACATACAAGAGTGCTACACTCGATCGGGACATTGAATTGGACACCACAAAGTATGAAGCAACACATTTAAGTGTAGAAAACACCGATAATATCTACAGCCAGGTTAAAAACGCTGATATCGCAGATAAACCAATCGAAAAAGGGGTCGTCGCCGCCATTATTGACCGCAAACTACAAGATATGAAAAGAGTTAAGGAACGAATGGGAAAACGTCCAGACCACACAGTTGCAATTTTTAGCGCGGCAGAAAACCAAGATTTCAAAACTTTAGTGAATGGCGTCACAAATGAGATTAACTCTAACAAAGGCGACTACACGTTGGAGCAAAAAAAAATCGTAGTATCTGTAAGTTTGGTTTTGAATATTATTCTATAGTGAAAAGAACCCACAACCACCATTTGTAATTAATTTCGTCGTTACTACACTTGCTATACGTAGACGTTCTAGCGACACCCGTGTGTAAAGTTGTTGCTACATTTTGGGCTCAAATTATAATTAGAGTTTCATTTTAAACAACTGCGCCCTTTTACTCTAAACATATTCGCCACAAATAAACCAATTTTTTAACGTCGTAGACGTGAGTATTCCGTATCTTTTAAAGTATTTTTTGTTTTTCCAATAGAGAGAAGTACAAGTATTGAACAACGGACAATTGAGTACACTTTCAAAACCAGAGCTAAGTACTAAATATGAGTTGGAGCTAAAAAACATTAAGACAGGCGTCACGGGCATAGCCCTGAACACAGCGGAAACAAATCAGATCTTTCATTTAACTAAAACGTCGCAAACAGGCGCAAATGCGGTAGAACAGAAATCGTATTTCGTTTCCAGGACACCTGAGAAAGCGGTGATGCAGGCGAGTATTCATGCTGGAAGTAATAAAGAATTACTGAATACTGGATCCAAAACAATTTCTTTGGGGCTGCATCACATTGGGGCTGTGGAGCCTGGGACGAGTAACCAAGTAAACTTTGCCGCCGTGCCTGACGATAGCGGTAAACAGATGTCAGTCGGACCAAGCGATTCAAAATGTCGCCCTCGAAGAAGAAGGGATGAGCTGCATGGCGTTCATCGGGCAAGACGCTCGTCGTGTACATTTAGAAGAAAACTGACCACGCAAGAACCTACCCGAGCAAAGAAAGCCCGAGTGGAAAACAAGCAAGCTTCCTATCAAACCTCCGAAGAAAGCAGCTTCGCCAAAAGACGCTCATCGACTGGTGGTTTGAATCTGGACACTGCCGACGGTAACACTTTTCAGAATTATGTAGCACTGTAGTATAAATTTTAAAACCATGCCTTTGCCTTTGGGACTATTACTCTTTGCATATTCTGTCCCATTGATGTCTGTTTCGTGGTACACTTGAGACTGGCAGTTGACCAAAACATTCCAAAGCTTTGCTTCAAAAAACCAAAAAAAAGAACAAAATTTCACTTAGCTTAATCGTTGGAAGTAGTCTCCTTAAACTTTTCGAAACGGTACTATATCCAGTTTTATATAACTTTGAAAAAAGGTAATTTCTTGTTTTGACCTTTTTGAAGATGTTAATATCTTGTTTTGACCTTTTTGAAAGTGTTATTTTCTTGTTTTGGCCTTTTGAAAGTGTTATTTTCTTGTTTTGGCCTTTTTTGAAAGTGTTATTTTCTTGTTTTGGCCTTTTTTGAAAGTGCTAATTTCTTGTTTTGGCCTTTTTTGAAAGTGTTATTTTCTTGTTTTGGCCTTTTTTGAAAGTGCCAATTTCTTGTTTTGGCCTTTTTTAAAAGTGTTATTTTCTTGTTTTGACCTTTTTGAAAACGTTAATTTCTTGTTTTGACCTTTTTTAAAAGTGTCAATTTCTGGTTTTGGCCTTTTCCTAACGCCTACCAATTAAACTTTGCAGGGAGTTCCAAAAATCCTTCCAGGATTTCCAAGGTCGTCTCCTCACAAGATTCTCTTTTAAAAGGTCAGCTGCTCACGGATATAGGGACGGGTAAAGTTAATCCTAAAGGGCTTAGAGTTGGGGCAGTAGCCTTTAAAAGCGGATATTACAAGCTAAAAACACTGAGTACTCGCCTATCTAATACAAAGTTTGTGCAAAGATTTGGAACGTTTTCATCTGCAGCCAACTACGCATTTCTGATCAAAAATTTTGCTAATGCTCTCCGTCATGGAGATGTAACTAGCATTGCTGTCATCGGTGGCATGGTGGGCACTGGGGTGGTCTCCCAACTCCTTATTACAAGGGGGAAAGAGCTAGGGATATCGTCACTGAAGACCTTTGGGAAGGTCTTAGGAGCCGGTCTAGATGTAATCGGAGTGGCTTTTGACATTGAGAGTGTCGTCAACTCCCACAAGTGCCTGGACACTCACACTCAAAACAAGGAGCTCTGTGTCCGAGGGGAGCAGGGATGCTTAGAAGAATACAGTGTATGCGGTGGACGAAACGCCGTGGCAGAGGTCGTCAGTTCCTACTTTCAATTAGGCCTGGGTTTAGTATCAGCAGGCGTCTCCCTGGCCTTCCCCCCGGCGGCCCCCTTTATTGCTGTTTTTAATCTTTTATTCAGCTTTGCTCTGTCAACATACCAAGCTACGGAGCAAGTGGATAGTTTCGCAAAGTATTTCCCGCTAACGCATGCAGAAAGGAGGGGACAAGTCTGGCGTGTTATATTTGGGAGTGGCATCGAGCAAAGGTTTCTAAATTTAAGGGAGCAATCTAAAGCTAATGGACTCCTTCTGAATTCCATGGGAGAATTCCTGGAGAAGAACAAAGAGCAATTTTGGGCTTTCTTAGGACCTGCTTCTGAAGTGTTCGACCGGTCAAAAAATATTGGGAAGACGCCATGGGGAGTTGGTAAGTGGAACCTAAAATCGGCTTGGAATTTCAATTATGTTGTTTAACGCAGTTTGGTACGGTGCTCCTGAGTTTAGCATCTACTTGGGCCATTGCGCGTTAGTAGTACGGCCCTTTTAATAGATATGTCGGATTTAATCTTGGTCATCAGATTATTTATACAAAAACACTAAAAACAAATGGCTAGTGTAATTATAATTGATTTTCTTAGGGGACGTAGTCGGATGTGCTTTTCTATGGGCGCTCTGTATTAAATCAGATCAATACCAGACTTACTATGACTTTGAAGAGTATGCGGACAATGAAGTTGATTTAACTGTCTACGCCTTCCAATTCTTTGAGCGTTGGTCTCCCAATCCAAACGAGATGATCGAAAACTACAAGCCCTACAAATTCAATGACTACAATTTCTTCTGCCGCCCCTGGGGATTTGATTCTGGAACCGGAGCTCCATTCTTAAAAGGCTACAGTTACAAATGCGTCAATGCTCTCGGGTACAGGTTTCAGGAACCAAGTGAGAAACTATTTGCCTACTTCGATTTAAAAGCTGGGGACGACAAGGCAGTGGGATACCCAACCTCGCCCAATTACTTCGTCGTTGGTGGAGGGAAGAAAGATTTTGAAGGGGGTCAACTAGATGACATTTTTATTCTCGGAGATGAAAATCCAGGCGATGATGTGACCACCGGAGTACTGAAAGGAGGCAATGGAAATGATACTCTTCAAATAAATCCATCCTTTAATGATAAGACGGAAGTTGAGGTCCTGGTGGAAAACAATGACCAGTTTGTATCCACTAAAAAAGGGAAAATAACGCTTAAGAGCATCGAGAATATCATTGGTAGGGAAGGAGTCGCAGATCACATTGTAGCTTCCTGCCAAAACCGGTATATCGATGGTAAAGGGGGGAACCAGGAATGGACCGACGTAATTGAAATTGCCAAGTTCCGTTGCCGTGACAACTTTGCCCAAGAAGTGACTATCAACGTTCCACCGTCCACTAGGGTCACAAACTACAATAAAAACCCTTTAGTGAAGTACGCCTACAACATTGCTAAACCCGAAAATGGAAGAATTTGGAAGCGAATAGTTGCGATAGAAAACCTTCCAGAAGGCCTCACTGCCTCAACCCATACAATTCAGTTTGGCTACACCGTCGTCGAAATAAACCAATGCAGAGCTGTCTACACGGATACAAGTGGTCGAGTTAAATTAGCCATTCAAACAACTGGGGGTCAAAACATTGAGGCACTTTTCCAACTAAATCTTAACGATCCGAACGTACACTTGGGCCTCGAAAACAATGCTGAAATTGTATTAATTCAAAACTCCCAAAGTTCTACTTCAACGAACTCTCAAATGGAGCTAGATGCAGTGTTCCGAATTATTTTGAGCACCTCACAAAGCTCCGTTTACGGACATCCTATGTATTCCAACGTATTTGTTCTGAACAGTAGGGAAACGGATTTTATTGAATTGGTTCAAGGTGGAAGTAGCAACCTCAGAAGTAATACCTTCATTTTCCTCCAGAATTCTAAAATAGGGACCTTAGACGCCAAAAACGGACCAGAAAATACCATAGAGTTCCATAAAGGCGTTACTGGGACAGTTTTCCTTGACCTCTATGGACGTACACTAAGCTTTAACGGCGGTAAAACTCAAACAATTTTAGCGGGAAAATTCCAGCGGATTCAGAGTCGCACTAGTGGAACACTACGCTTAACTACGGACTGCCACCTTCATTCGCTAGACACTAAATCCAAAACGGAAGGTGGGGATCAAATCATCATCCCAGAGATTTCTTGCCCAAATCAAAAGTTACAAATTCGAGTCTACGACACTACTCATGTAACAAGCCGACCAATAGCAGGTCAGTATTCCTATTTCATAGAAAAGGACGGAACCGTAGAAAAGAGAGCTTACCTCACCATTTTTAGTGCAAGAAGTAGTACAGCCCAGCATCACGTGGTAACCGAATATTCCGCAACGGACTTCCAAACACTCTCTTTTGACTCATTGGGCAACGTTCTTAGAGCGGCAACTTCCAATTTAAACCTCGTCGTTCATTTAGAGGAGCCCCTAGGCATGGATCCAAACTCCCCAAAATTTGTATTGTTACTCAAGGAGCAAGCCCAAATTATTCTCACCCGCAGTCGTGATGAGCAACGAGGTACACAGGGTGGTCATCCCAGTGACAAAGTGGTGGCTACTCCAGCATTTCAATTCGATTTGAATCACGTTAAGGAAAAGACGGTTACAGGAGGCACCAATAATCCGAATATTTTCCTGATTCAAACATCGTCCAACCATGAAATCGACCTAATCCAAGGAGGTCACAAAAGTGACACATTCCTGTTCACTGCAAAGTCAAAAGTCAAAAGAATTGAAGCAGGGATCTCCGGCGAAAATCTTATTCAGCTGGCGGATGGGCTTCACGGTCACGTGACCATGGACATGACGGCAGGAGAAATCGAATTCCATGGATTCAATTACCAAACTTCGATTAGGGGAATGTGTCAGCATTTTCTTGGCCGATATAATGTTGCGGATAGCTTTGTAGCAAATTGTTATACTGAATCTATTGATTTAAGGAATGGGCACACCAATCAACTGGATACCATTTTAATACCACTTCAAGATTGTACGAAGCTGCCCAGTTCAGTCAAAATACAAGTTTGCCCCTTCACAAACGTAACCAATGAGCGTCCAGGAGTTTTCGTCTACGGCATTCCCAGAGCCAATGAACTGGAGCCAAATTCAAATTCGGTCAAAAATGGAGGTGAACGAACCATTAACATCCGGGGGTCAACTAACTCAACCCATTTGATTCAACTTGAGCATCTGCCGCATGAATTTACGACATTGACCTTTGACCCGACTGGGTTGAAGTATAACATTAGAGCTTCCGACCTCCACCTTGAAATTACGATTTCAAACTTAGATACAGCAAAAAATATTTTCTTAGTCTGTAGCCAAGACGTTGAAGTGGATTTGGAAGTGGGCGCAACCTATGAGCTTAGTTTTAGATGGAATTTAACTTCTGTTCCTGGGACCCAAATTATAGGCGGGAGAAACCACCGAAACAGATTTCTTATTCAGAGCAATTACGACCGCATCAGAGGGGGAGGGTTAAAAGACGTTTTTGTTTTCGGACCAAATGCGCATGTGCGCACACTTGAAGGCGCGGGCGGGGAGGACGTGCTGGTTTTCATTGGCTATGGTGAAGACACTGCGAAGCTTTTAGCGGACGAGATTTTATTTTTTAAGGAAAATCAAAACTTTCCATTTAAAACAAAATTAGTGGGAAGCTTCCCTTATGTACATGTTACGGGGTTCGGACTAACTTTAGTCCCTGACCCCTGCACCACAAAACTGATTGACGTGAGTGACCCGGAAAGTTATTCAGTAATTAAAATTGAAAAAATCAGTTTGGAATCCAACTGTGCGTTCGATGACTTAACTATTAAGTTATCCTCGAATCCTGAGAGCTACCTAATCTTAAATGAGGCCCAAAATGGGCTATTCCGATATGAAGTACCTTTACCTCATGGAAACCGTTCCGAATTCGTTATTTTTAATGAAAGGCCCAAAAATGGCAGTGAACATTTTCAACAGATTTTCAGACTGCCCCACGGCATTTTCGAACTAAGCAATATCGAGGCACTCCCAGAGAATTCCTCCGTCGTTATAGAGACCTCAGATGGTAGTTTGCTCACCTTTAGGATCGTCTTAGTTGGAGATGACGAGCCAGAGCCGCCTTTTTTTTCAATGGCTAATGACACAGATTATGACGCTACTACCGCTTGGAACAACGTCCCAAGGGCCCTATTGGTCTTTCCTTTCAACTTCCTCACCACTGACAACTACGAAGTGACAGTAAACCACGTGGGCGGCCTCCACTCCGTAACAAAAGTAAAAAGTGACCCCGAAAATCCGAACCAAGTATTTGACCTAATAGCGGACCACACGGACCTCTGCAACCAATTAGGGATGACACTTCTCATCCCCCTATTGGATGATGAACGCGAGCCTGAAAAAATTATCCAGATTGGAGGAGATGATGAAATGGATTTTCTAATCAACCAAGCGAGCACTGAGAGCCATCTCGTGGGAAATTCAATGGGGAGTCAGAATACATTCTACATAACTCCCACGCTTAACAATACCCCCATCTACGTCTACCTTGTAGAGGCATACAGGGATGAAAGTGAATTTTTCTCCAGTGAATATGACGAGGACCTTGATGACCTTGACCCAAACGAGTCTCAAAGAAATATTATCAGCTTACTAAGCTTCTATGACCAGCGCCCAGAAGATGTTGACCCAATGGAGTATGTTCCGAATATAATAATTCCTACGGTTGAAGAAAATGGGGGCGATTTAATTGTAACTGCTTTATACGACAAGACTGGCGCAACTACAGAAGAAACCAATTCAACGATGGAAAACCGTACTTTGGAAAAGCAAACCATAGTTTTTGTAGATGGGGTCTCAAGCTTCAACAGAATGTTCGTCAAACTTTACAGCATTCTCTACGAATTTAAACAGGACAGCCAGCTGTTAAATAGGTCAGAGCAAAATGGGACTTTTTGGAAGTTAAACCCACGAAAATTCTCATTTGAAGCCCAGTTCAATAATGACGATGATGACCAGGACCAGCCGATTGGCAACCTTGGGGTGAGAATAAGTGTCGAAAATACTAGCATAATTTTAATTAAATCCCAGTTTTTAAAGAACACTCTATGAGTTACACTTTCTATGACTTAAAATAACTTTAAATGATTTTTTGTTTTTGTTTGGCTTTGTAGGATTCATCAGTCCAAGAAGAAAGTAGCACAGAAAATATTCATACTAACTTGAGTTCTAGTCGACGGAAACGGCAAATTAATGGATCCTTAACCTCTAAGAATACGGGTTCTACAGAAGAAAAGCCCAGTCCTAATGAACACGTGACACTCATAGCTTACGGCGATATAATGGAATACCAAATGGCGGACGTTCCCTTGGAAATCAGTGACATGCCCAACTTTGGCCTGGACAAAAGCTTGTACAGTTCTTCTGGGGATAATCTCGTCATAACTAATGATTTAGAAAAACCTGGCCTTAAGTTCTATTTGGGCTTCACCTCCAGTGACAGCGAGGCGACCCAAAAAACGTCCGTTGTTTTAGTTGGTATTAAAAGATTAATGGAAGAAAACAACTTTACAATTACTTTAACCAAGATGGAAGACGGTAAAACAGAGCAGATGATAATTAGCTCTGCAAATTTCACAGAATTGCTGATCGACTTAAACAAGGCAGAAAAAGCATTGGACTCCTACGTTTCGTGGGTTCAAATAGCAGTTATTGCAGTTGGAACTTTAATAGCACTTATTAATTGTGTTATTTTGTACAAGAGTATAAGATTTTGCTGCGATAGGTATAGGGTTAAAAAAGAGGGATACAATTCCCTCTCTCAAGAGCCAGAGAGGGTTAATGAGAAATCTAAGGTTCAGATAGAGTGATCTTTTAGATTTCTTTTATTCACATTTTGGTTTCCATTTTTCTTGGAAAATTTTCGCTTACAGTTTATGCACTTCATACACGAGTTTAGTTAAATTATTATTTACTACTATTATTAATTATTACTACTACTACAATTATTATTAAAGTGGCCCCTTTGGATTCGAAAAATTAACTGCTCATAGTTTGTTTTGAATAACCATTTTTGGGATTCATGCACAAGGGAATTACCTACGCCATAAAATCTGTAACAACCACAATTCTACATTTTTTCTTTAATGAAGATCAGCCCTCAATAGCAATTCCCACAAACTAAAAATACGGCCATTAAAATAATATCTGCATCTTTAAGCTCCTACCTAAAAGAAATAAGCAAGGACAGCACATTTTTTGCCACAAAATCAAAAAACATTAACGTAGACATCCTTTCCATAACATTGAACCCGCCTACTTGAATCCCAACGCAGGGGATTGACCTTATTACCTGCCGTATTTCATATTTCAGTCCCTTGTTTTCAGGGCGAATATTCCCAGGACCGTCTAGATCGTTTTCGTTACCTTGGTTATCAATTTGCTTGAGACTCGGAAATTGATTTGCGTTGGTTGTAGATGTATTCAAAAGTTGATAATTTTTCCCGCTTCCAACAAGTCGTTTTAAAGCGACTAAAATCCAGGCTTTGTACAACTCCATCTGTTCTGGGATTTGAAATGCTTTTTGGTACAAGAATGAGTAAATGATGGAGCAATCAAAGCCAACCAGAGCGTTCATACCCCCGATGATGGGTGACTCGTGAATGAATTTGATTGCAAAAAATATGCCGAAGATCCCCGCAACGAAGAAATAGTTTTTGATTGAAAACATGACAGTGCGACTGGAGCAGTTGAAGAGCTCAATTACCAGCTGGAGATGGCGACACTCTACAGTGGCATCGCGCACGTCTGTTTCTCGTATGTGGCCGGATTCACTTCAAACATTCAAAATACATTTGAAATTTTAAAACGTTACTATTTATAAAAAAAGAAAAAAAATTTAAAATAGTTCATACGCTAATTTGCTAAGTTCCTTAACGTCCTCCATAATCTTATGATTGCAGTGCTCCAGAAACCAGAGGTGGATGTACGCCGTCAAATAAAAGTGTGCCGTCAAATAGAGTCCAAATCCCAATTCAAAGAGAGCAAGTCCAGCATATTTGAAAATAGTACCGTTTCCATTGTCAACTATTCGAAATAACAATTGCGGTCTCGTTGGGTCGCTCAGTACGATAACAATAGAAACCAAAACCGAGCCAAAAATGAATTGTGGGAAAACGTAGAGTAGTAGTTCTTGCATTGACATGTGGCCGAACTTCAAATAAAATTTTCCGCTTTCTTTCCTTTGCCTCGGTCGGCTTTGGAATATTTCATTCCAAACTAAAATAATGACATTATTATTCTTTTTGAAATTCCATGCCATGAAGAAGCTCTCAGTGTAGCCACAAATAAACATGAAATGTATAGAGAAATGGTCGAAATCAAAATTCGAATGGGACGCATGGACCAAGTGAGCAAATCTATAGTGTGAATGTAGTAGATACAAAAATGTTGTTGCAAAATACATATTGCAGACAAGTATCTTCCATCGCAACTTGTGCTTTTGAACTTTTCCTGTTTGAGGGTCAAATTGAAAGGGTAGAACCAAAATTTTGGAGAGTAGTTTCAATGTGACAAAATTTGAGTTTTTGTTACTGTGATCCTGGCTTCTATAATGAACTTGGGACATCTTAGCAACAATCTTTGAATTTAAGTAAATGTTTAGTTCTACTAGTGTTAGCTCTCCATTCTACACATTTGTTTCCTTACTGATTTATTTACTGAATGTAAAAGCAAGAAAATATTTCTTTTAAAGCACCCGACGATAGTTATTTTTAGCAACTTGTAGGCACATAGGGCCCAATATTGTCCACTAAGCAACCGGGTTGACCTTCATTTCTTAATAGTGTTAAAACAGCGAACAGCCCAGTGAGTTTGGTAATTGAGAAATTGTCTGGAGGAAGGACTAAATAAAAATCTTCTGCACTAATAAAGATTTGATAACTTGAATTTGTAAACGTGTTTAAAGTGTGGCTTACTCTAGAACATAGAAATGAAGCTTTTTTATGAGGTAGGCTTTGAATTATTTATGACATGCTGGGACAGTGAGCAAGATAAAGCATAGCAATCAAAGGGGGAATAATTCAGATCGCACCGTTTGATTTTCTTAAGGTCTAAAAAGCAAAAAAGAAAAATACGTTGCTCAATGTTTTGCGCCAAAAATAAATGGACAAAAAAACTAGGCAATTGTGCAACCAGTAACCACATAAAGTAAATGGCCTGGTCCACGTGTGTGTGCATACAAATTCAACGTTGGTGCCTACTTTGCTATAATGTTTATTTAATTATCATTGCATTCGTTATGACTGGTTGAAACTAAACTATGTAAGTTCTTGCCCAATGACAACTTAGTAATTTCTGAAGGTTCTAATTGTCAAAAAACGTGAGGCACGTGTTTAGCTTAGCAATTTTGTCTTTCAACAATCATTATTTATTCAGAACCTTAGTCTAGCCATGCAGGTGCAAAGTGGGTTTGGTTTAAGCCCAACCTCGTTTGGATCCTCCACGGTTAGGTATCGACTAATCCTTTAGTTGTGCAATTATATGGATTGTGTATAACGGTAACTCCAGAAGGTGTGTCTAGGAACGTGTGGTTCATATAACCGTTTATTTGGGCGTGTTATACTAAAGTTGTAATTTAGTTAATGAAACAATTTAATGCAATAAGTGTTCTTGTGCATTGTGAGAATAGATTAGACCTAATGTTACAAGAAAGCGCATTTTATAAAGCAAAATTCATATACGATCCGTGGTATGTAATTTCATGTTTATGTAATCATTGTGCACAAAATATTTTTGTTTCCACATTTCTGTAAATAAAGTAAAAAATACAGCAAAAAGGATAAAATTTAATGGAACAATAGCAATATTATTACCACGAATATTCTTTAAATTACTTGAAGTTGCAAATATGACTTACATAACCATTGTGGCTGTTTTTATAGCACAATTATTTTTGTATTAGAAATACATTAGAGATTTATTACACACAAACAAAAATGTTTATGGACGTGTGCATGAGCATATATACCCTTATTTTACTTCGTTCGTATAGGCATAACAATTCTAGTTGACAGAAGACGATCACCGTAATACCTGTTCTAATCCTCAAATATCAGTTAAGGCCGAATATTGCACAGTAGTTTCGCCTAAATAGCTCATAAAATATTAGTGAACTACTTGTATCAAATAATGATCTCATGTTTTTAAACAGTCATTAGTCTGATACATTTGCTAGGTCACTCCCGCCTTTTGTAGTGCCTGTCGGGGGCATGCATCTCAGACAGTCGACAGAGCCACTGCCCGAAGATATTACCAAATTTTTGAATGCAAACAACAGTGACACTGAGGGGTTCATCTTTATTAGCTTTGGCACCGCAATTCCAATTTCCTAGTCAACCTTCCCACTCAAATATGTGAACATATTTTTCGATACAATGAGAGCAATGAGACATCTAAAGTCCCTATGGAAGTGGGACGGAAACATTCCGGGCAATGTTCCCGAGAATGCCCTCCTTACAAAATGGTTTCCACAAGATACTCTTTTAGCCCACAAGAGTATAAAGGGCTTCGTCACTCAAGGAGGTCAAATAAGCAACTCGCAAGCTATTTTCAATGCTGTTCCAATGATTACTTTGCCCGTGACTGGGGATCAAGACTACACCGCTATTCGTACTCGAAATACCAAAAATGGGATTGAACTGCAGTTCTCTGATCTAACGGCAAACAAATTAGCAGGTGCATTGGACACCATTATAAAAGACCGCAGGTTCATTTTGTTTATCTAAGCACACTGCTCATTCAAGAAAATCGGATTATTTTGTATTATTTCATTTACATTTATATTATCTATAATGTGTTGCTTTTGTTGTTGAAGCTATGCTCGTGCGGCGTCCCAGTTGTCAAAAGCATCTCAAGAACGCCCTATGCACCCCGTTGACCTTGCGGTTTGGTGGACAGAATTTCTCTTACGACAAGAGGACGTGTCGTATTTGAAGCCGGGGTCAATCGGTAACCCATGGTATGTCACTCGCAATTTGGAAGTGTGGGCCTTTATTCTATTTGTACTGCTCATTTGTAGTACGGTAGTTTGTTTGAGTGTCTACTGTTGCATGAGGTGTTGCTGGCGTCAGTTTTCCAACAATGGAAACACTCTACCAACAGAACCAAACATTGTAAATTCCAAGGTAAAATTGTCGTGAAACTTTACTGTTGGATAGTAAAATCGTAACTATGCATTGTTGCAAGAAATCGCTTTCATACTAACTCATTATTGTAATATGGGCAAGTCTTCTGCGTCCATGCAACTTACACCTACATTGTACTATTCATAACGACCGAATCAATAAAATTCTTCACAAAGCCTGCGGACCTGCCTTTTATTCTAATTACCGAACTGCCTAAATTTCAGGCCATAAATACAATTTTTACGAAAAGCGATCAGCTAAATCAATGACAGCTCAAAATGAAGGCGAATCAAAGAGTAAATTGTTCGTTTCCACAAGGAGTGGAAACAACTATGAATCTGCCCCCAACCATGCCATATACCACGAGTGTGTTATATTATGGGAGTCGTAACAATGATTTCTTCCCAATGGTAGTGCCTCGTAAATTTGAGTTTGAATTTAATCCATTTTAAAGGTATGTGTACTTGTAGCTCTTTAAGCCATTGTAAGCCCTTTTAAATCGTTAAGTAACAAAAAAGAAAATGTACGAAACCCGCTTGAAGCGGTTTAAACCGTATTTAGTCCAGCCATGGTTTAAACCAGCTTATAGCCCCTAATCATTAATATCAGCTTTGCTTTGGAGTGTATCAGTTAGACGAGATTAAGGGTAAATTAACCAGCACAGCCATTCACACAGCAAGAGTTTATTGTGCCAATTATCAATACGGTGGTGTTTCTCGGACCATTGCTCTGAATAACTGCGCTGAACATGGCCTAATTAATGCCGTGAGAGCTATTAGAAAGATTATAGATTAGAGACACGAGCTAGTGAAGACATATTACGATTTGCTAAGTGAGCTCGATTTCAAAACAGCGGAAATGTTTCTTTTTTAATAAATCCACGGGCCAAATCAACCAGTATTTAATTTCGAGCCCAAATGCCTTTCGAAACAATTGGCTGTATCTCAAGTCAGAGTTAATTTAGCTAGCCCGTAATTACACGATATTTAATTTAAACAATGCGCAGCATGAAGTCACTTATGGAATGCCTGATTATTAAACATTTTGGGATCGTTTAGAGATAAGCACACCAAAGTTATCACAGAACAATAATGTGTTGTAATTATTTCTTTTTACTGGTGATACGTTCGGGCAAATCCGTAGATTATGGGGCAAATCCGTAGACGGAATGAAACCATTTATGAAGGAAATCCGTCGCCATGTGACAAAAGAACTAAAAATTGCGTATTTCATGGATTTCTTAATCTCTTAGTGTTTTAAATACT
Source organism: Dicyrtoma fusca (assembly GCA_034695205.1). NCBI lineage: Eukaryota > Metazoa > Arthropoda > Collembola > Symphypleona > Dicyrtomidae > Dicyrtoma > Dicyrtoma fusca. The sequence goes on along the minus strand of JAQFZC010001899.1, from coordinate 1,871 downwards.
TTTGAATTGTATTAGCATAACGTCAAAATCATTAAGAGGCAATTGGCAAAAATTTTAAGCATATCTAATTATTATTTAAGTACACTGTACACTTACTATTATTCTTTAAAATTATTTCGTCTGACAGTTCGTAATCGTAGTTTAACTTTAATTGAAAAGTACAATAATGTTAAATTCCGCTGATTTTGCAGTTATGAAAGTAATCATAGTACCGAATGCCACGCACTAATGGTGGGTTTTGGAAATAAGCCTTTGAAGTAAATTATTATCCGTTTAGATTAAAACCGAAGTGTGATTTCAATCGGAGTTAGCTTACCTAAATTATATTATAAACAAGTTTGCATTTTTTTCCAATTCCGAAAATTTTCAAATTAACATTCAAACCGGTAACTCACGTCCAACTGAGACTTGTGATGAACCACTACAAAGCTCATATTGCATGCAGATTAGGAAGTATATGAGCTCCTCCAAATGTACTTATTTTTAGTTGGCAATTTCTTCATGCAAGGGTTGGTTTTGTTTTTTTTTCAACATTATTTTAAAAATTTCAGCATCACATTTCTAAAACGACTTCAAATCAGTCCTTCCAATCCAATCTCCTCGTCCTTCCAATTATAATGGCATATCACACGATCACATTTGGTTAAAATTCAAGAAAATTGAAGTTACCCTGTTATTATAAAAAATAGTCGTGACGTAACGACTCTTCCGCTCTCTTTTTTTTATTTCCTTCCTTCCACTTCCAAAAATCGTAATTCACACATCGAACTACGATTTAAAAGTATGTACGCGGGAGTATTTTTCAACTCTATTTTGATAGTGCCTGAGGAAGAGCTAGGCTCGAAACGTTGCACATTATAACTTTTCAAATATTAAGGAGTAACTTCAATTATTGTTCAAAAGTGTTCTAAAAAACTTAGTGAGTCATACCCTTAAATTGACCTTATATTATAAAGGATGGTATAATTTATTAAAAATTTTTGTTTTTGACATTATTGAGGTAGTTTCATCGTGTTATACGTTACTTATACGTATACGGAAATAACGAGGAGTTTACGGATCAAAAGTTAGTTTTTCAAGTCAGAGTAAAAATTTTGAGATGTTTTAAAAATTGTTCAAAAAACATGACAAAAACGAATTTACACGAAACACTTGTGGAAGTCCTCAAATAATGATTAAATATGCTTAAAATTTTCGCCAATTGCCTCTTAATGACTTTGACGTTACGCTAATACAATTCAAATTTTTTAAAACACATTAGAGTTTAAGAAATCTATTGTATACGCACTTTTTCGTTCTTTTGTCACATGGCGACAGATTTCCTTCATAAATGGTTTCATTTCGTCTACGGATTTGCCCCATCTACGGTTTTGCCTCATCCACGGATTTGCCCCATCTACTGATTTGCCCCATCTACGGATTTGCCCTATCTACGGATTTTCCCCAACTACAGATTTGCCCCAACTACGGATTTGCCCCATAATCTACGGATTTGCCCCATCTACGGATTTGCCCCATTTACGGATTTGCCGTATCTACGGATTTACCCTATATACGGATTCGCCCCATCTACGGATTTGCCCCAACTACGGATTTGCCCCATAATCTACGAATTTGCCCCAACTACGGATTTTTCCCATAATCTACGGATTTGCCCCATCTACGGATTTGCCCCATCTACGGATTTGCCCCAACTACGGATTTGCCCCATCTACGGATTTGCACCATCTACGGATTTGTTCCATCTACGGATTTGCCCCAACTACGGATTTGCCCCATCTACGGATTTGCACCATCTACGGATTTGTTCCATCTACGGATTTTCCCCAACTACGGATTTGCCCCAACTACGGATTTTTCCCATAATCTAC
>JAQFZC010001898.1:0-26085 GCA_034695205.1 Dicyrtoma fusca | reverse complement strand
ATATAAATTAATTCTATTTGGGTTCTATGGCTTTTGATTCACATGCCTGTAGGGGGGATGACCTGACAATCCTGCTAACCTTGTCTGTAGGCGCTGGCGCTCCACCCTGCATCATCTTCCCTCTCGGTCCTTGTTGCGGCTGTTGGGTAAATCTAGGCGATATTTTCGGATTTGAAACTTGAGTTGGATACTGATTTCTAGAATTTCTACCAACATCTCGAAAGACTACGACATCATCTTCATAATAGCCCGGTTCATTATTTTTCAAAAAATACACTGCGTCCACGAATTGCTGATTCTGCCGGGGCGTACGGGGAGGGTTTCGGTTTGCCGTTGGTGGCCTTGATGGTGGTCTGGTGTCCATGTTCAGTAATATAGTATTTGATTTGACCTTGATGCTCACTGGTCACTGGCTCTTTGATAATAATATTATATAAATTTGAATTTTGTATGAAAAATTGATACTTTAACCTTTGACCTAGCCCTTATTCATAAAATAATAGTATACTCAAAGAATTTTGCTTCTGTTTCAGCTGTCAGCTATTCTGCCTACTGCCAACTGCCAATCTGCCTGTCATCTAATCTAATCTGCGAATCTGCCTGCTACCCCCAATTTCTTTTGAGCCACAGCTGTTCGCTATTTTGCTTCAGTTGTTCAGTTACAGTAAGTTTAACTTTCATCAGCTAGTTCTATTAATTTGTTTCACCGCTTCAATCTGCATTTAATTCAACATCGCATCGACAGTAAAACTTTCGACTATAAACTTCCAGCACAGTCCATTGCATTGTTGTTTTGTTACCATTATTGTATTATTATAGAGCGTTTGGTGTTCATCTCTTCCAGTCAACAAACAAGACCGAATTCTAATGTTGAATGTTTCAAAGTTACCATGTCAATTTCTGCATTAAAATAAGTTTTTTAAACTTAGTTTTGGTAGACGAGCGACTAGATGTGTGTTCGACTACTGTTGTTGTAAAATAAGGACGGATTTGATGGTTTCACCAATTCTGAAACTGAATGGCTTGTTATTGAATCTTCTTTTAGCCTTTTATGAGTATCTAAAGGACTGCTACCTTTTATTAGTACCTAGGTATATATTACAGAAAAACGGTGCTTACCTTTTTTTGTTTTTATTGTGAAGAAATGAAGTTTCGACATCGCTGTTTTGTATTGTATTACACCTTTTGGCCCTTTGATACTAGTTGATCCCTACTCCTACCAATAAATTGGGTTCCTTCCTACTCTCGTCTCTAGTGGGAGCCTGTTTGATTTTACTATCACTGCTAACAATTTGAACTTGTAGTAATATTATTGCATTGTATTACTGCCACTGTGCCACTGTATTTACAATTCTATTAATCAATAAAATGCACAATATGTACACTGCACTACTGACTTAACTACTGGTTGGGGTTGGTCTGTAATGCAGTAAAGGGCTAACAATGTACTGCACTGTTAAATATTTAGGAATCGGGTCGGTCAGCGTCATCCGCTGTTTTGGCTTTGAGGAGAAATGAGTTGACAAAAAGGATTTCAAAAGACATTTGTCTGTATCTGTAGATCGGTACTGTTGTAAACACAAAGTTTTTTCTTCTGCCATTATTGCCATTCCCACTTTCGTACTCGTAACTATTTACTAGAATACTACTCGAAAGTTGTAGACGATTAGGTGTTGGTATTGGTAGAGAGGTTACTAGAAGTCACTGTGCTTCATCCCAAACCAATTAAGAAACTGCTGAAGCGAAAAAGTGAAATAATTATTCAAATATACACATTTTTGCCTTCAGCATGTCTCCGTTTCTAAAATTCATCAAAATTAGTGGGTTTGTGGGGCATTGTGCGTTATGGCCTCGTGTTTTTTGTGTCGTCAGTTCAATTTTTATTCTCGCAGAAGTGGATGCTATGCCAGGTAAGAAGGCACATAAAGCTGAGTTAAAAGTAATAGTAATAAAGCACTGACTAAAATCTATAGCCTTCCCACATTCATTTAAATGTTTGAAAATAAATAATACTTTCTCCAACATAATTAATTATATTTTCCTTCAGACTTTCGTCGAGAGAGAAGAGTTTCGTCTAAAAAGTACCTACATCCTTATATAAATGTGTAACACCTACCATTTTTCATAAAATAAGAAATGGTTTTCATGTCTGATTCTTAATTTTGTTTTACAAGTGCTTGATGAGAATGCTGTGGGAAATAATCCATCGAAGCAACTGCCACAGACACAATCGGGATCACCCATTTCAGAAACTGCAAAACTGGCAGCAGCAGCTGGAGCTGGAATACGTGTAAATAAGCAACTGACAAATCCTCCGTCCACAGTGCCCACACTAAAATCAGTAGAAATGGAAAGCCACTCCCTTCCCACAAAAAGTACAACACTTAAAGGAAGAAGAAACAATCAGGATCAAATTCAAAGTAAAGAATGGCCAGGTGCAACATGTCACCCAGAAATGAATAAATTCAGATGTTTCTTCAGTTGGCTTTTCAGCTTTTGTAAGCGCCCTTTTTGTGGATTCAGCTTTTCAACTTCATTTTCACCAACTTTTACTTCAATGACCCCAGTTGGCCTACCTCGTCCTCCTACTTTCAGTGAGAACCATTTCAATGACCATTATCACGATTATGATTACAACTATGAGCATCCTTATCATGAGAGTGATTACTATGAACATGGTGGTCAGTATTACGATGAACACCATATTTCTGATTATGATTACCCCGGATTTCCCGACTCAGGATTCGAGCACTACCAATACGATAATACGGGTATCTTTGGCAATAATTTTGACTCTTATAATGACAATAGTGTGGGCATGGGAATGGAAGACAATAATAATTACGACTTTAATTTTGGGGGGAGCGATTTCGATTCTAGTAGTGGCAGTAGTTCGATGTACTATTAACTACTAAACTAACCTAGGGATGCTAATAACCCATGGAATGGAAACATGAAGTAGGTACTTATACCAATATACGAATAAATAATTACTATTTACTAGATAGTACTGAGTGATGTGTTCCGTAAAAACAATCGTTTGTTTTAATTTAATTTAATTATGTAATCAACGGGTTGTTTTTCATTGGTAATATTAAAACACGTTGACTTCCTTACTCTTAATGTTGATGTACAGAATGATTGCTATTGTATCGTTATAAACTATTCTATGCAAAAAGTATCAACAAAAGATACTGCTACTTAAACTTATACATTATTTGATTGCGCTATCAAAAAAATCCATGTGCATAAAAGTGATGAAATCCATATTCCATAGCTTAATATTGGTACAAAAAGTGTAAAAAAAAAATATTAAAAATATATCTGTTTAGAAAACTAGGTCCTTATATTTAGCTTTTCTGTTATACCAGTAGGTATTTTGGTAATTTCACGATGACAATTTCTACGTCTGTTGGTACTTAGCCAGAGCAGAGTAGCGTTATTCTCTGTCATACAGTTACCTAATAAAATACAAAAATAGGTGTTTTAAAGTTAAAATTGCATTTAGATAGTAGAAGTAGATACCCATGATTATCAGTTAGCTATTAGAATAACATCTGGAAAATGCACATACCTATTTAAGATTTGAAAGTATTGACAAAATACAAAATTGTAATCATTAAATTAGTAGTAAGAACTTTTACACGTACGTACAAAAAAAATATAAAAATAAGTAGGTTGGTACATACATAATTATAATACATAGTCTAAGTCTAAAATTATAAGTAAGTGTTAGTTAGATTTAGATTTGATTTATTTTTTAAGTTTTAATTTACTTCAGTATCAGACACTAAAGGTGTCCAGTCCATTACAGATATTTATTTCCAAAAAACGTTGCTTTTGCTTTAGTACTAATACTGTTTCGGCGCGAGCGTAGATCCCTACATTGGTTCCATCATCCCTTTATCTGAAATAAAACCAAGCATAACAAAAATGTAAGAGATTAACACGAAAGAAATAAATACCTACACAAATACTTAATAATATTAAGTAATGGAATAAATCTATTTTTTGCTCCTTTTGCATTCGTATATATACCTACTTTTCATTAGCAGAAGTGTAATGGCTAATCCAATGGTAACAATGAAGGAAAAACCGGACACAACTAATGCAATCTTATGACTGGAACAAAATCTTCCCCATCTACTTTTCGGTAACGTATTATAGCCAGGCTGTCCATTTAAAGTGAACCCCCCTGTAATTACAGATCCAAACAACAAAATATAAAAATTAGATTATTATGGAGACAAAGAGTGGACCTACGTACCCGCCACATATTGTATTTTGCTATAAAATAATACAATTAATTAATTATTCACAATACATTTTTTTCAGAAACTCACCGCACGAATGGAAGGAGGCATCTCTCTTAAGAGTAGACTGGAACCCTCCAATATTATTCAGATGCCAAAATGTGTTCATGGCATCCATTTTATTTCCTTCGTTGCCGTCCATACCTGGACTAGGTAGTGCCATTGGTAACTGATTATGGTGATTCTGTTGCTGACACTGGTGTCTACAACCGTAACGTGAGCAATTTTGTTGTAATTGATTCTGACTGGGTGCCTTCGCGTAGTGTGGACCCCTCGGCATAGACATTGACCTAGCCGGAGCTGAAGGTGGACTAGAAAATTGACACTGGCCTTCCAACGCTTGGGCCGCTAAAGAGTTGACAAAGATAGTTGCAGCTCTTGAGCTTCGTATTGCTCCAGGTCCAATCCCGATCCCAGTACCACTACTATTCTCCTCAATAGCAACGGCATTCCCTCCACTTGACTGCATTCCTGAATCAAACGAACTGGGTCCATTCCCATGGCCATGCTCATTCAAGTTGGAAGGTGGCGGGGGGTATTGCGTGTAGGCATGTAGGAAATTTCGACTGGAAGGCCCCTCAAATTGACTGCTATTTCTACGACTTCTCTCCTGGATTTGCTGGTGCTTTGTTACGGCTTTGAGTCTCCCTCCAAAGCCGAAGAAGGACCGTCCCAACTCCTGTCCGTCCACATCCCCATCGGAATTGGAATTCCCGGAAGAATTACTTTGCATTGTGAGTGAGGTTGTTGTAGTGCCGCTGGAAAGTGGGACGGCAGTACTGCTGGACCCACTAAGATTCGTAAGGACTGTATTACTGCTCAGTCTACTCCGACTAATTTTACCCGGGAAGCCCTTCTCGCTGGAAGAGTTGCCTTTGCTGGAGGTTGTAGCAGTGGAATTCCGTCCATGGCTACTGTGATTACTGCTAGTATTGCAATGGCTATGATTACTGTGCTTATTATACAGACAGTTGGGGTCTCGACACCAGAGCTCCACTCGTGGTAGCGTTAGGACTGGGACCGGACCCATGGATTCATCAAAACTTTTACTCTTTTTCTTCACAGATTTCGTTTTTTTCACTTTTTTAGAGTCGCTGGAGTCCCGCTCCAATGATTTGTCTTGACGCTTCCGTCTGTTCGACTCACGGTGGCCGGGATGCTGATGCGGATCATAGTCAGCGGCGTAGCCGAAGAATTGAGTGTGGTCCGGATGATGATGTCTACTTTGCATTTCAGGAGGCATTTCTACTTCTGAGAAACGGCGCTGGTACTCCGGTTTATGCGGATGTGATAATTGTGGGTGGTAACTGCTCTGATGTAGGGTCTGCTTTTGTTTCATACGGCCGGCGTCCGGCATTTGTGAGCCATGAATCCGGGGTAGGTACGGATTTGTCATTATCATCTGTAAATACAAGAGAAGTTGAAATTAATTTATTATTGTTCAATAATACTCAGTTACGGTTACAATTATCAGTTACAATATTCAATTTCAAAATGCCATGGCTAAAATCTCGTGGATTTAACACTGGTAATTTAAAATGACATTAAATTTTCTAAAAATTAAGTTATTTTTAGTTTGTTGCAGTATGCTCTACGTTTCACAGCACAAAATTTTGAAACAAAAAATTTACTTCAAATCAAAACCAATAACCAAAAAACTTGTTTTTGCCGAGACCCATTCGGCAGAATTCGGCTACTACGTTATTGCTAATTGCTATCCTCCTATTCCTATTAACTGCTTGTAGCATTTACAATATTACATCACACAATCAAATCACATACATATCTGTCCTACGACGTAGACGAAACAAAAGAAAAGCTACAAAACTGCTTTATATGAAAGTTAACATCGTATATATTTCACAAAATATCGGTAGCCGAAGCACATAAGCAAACGGACCAAGATGCCTGAAACTGACAATGCAGAATTTTACACACAATCCGAGGAAAGTTACGATGATGAACAGCAGCAGCCTAATCACGGAGCATTGAATCAAACACCTCGATTTATAACACCAGCTAATTCATATAGTAATCATCGCTACAGAACTCCACCGAATAACCACAATCAACATCAAACCATTCATATATCTTCCCACGGAAATCGACGCTTGAGCCAACCCCACAAGGAGAATGAAAATCACCACAATAATCACCGGCTTCTACAGTTTGATTGGCATCCCACTCAAGACCCAGATTCAATTCGTATACAGCATAGTCCCCAGTATGAAGTGCACCACCAACAACAAGGGCCATCAACAAAGGTAGATAACTATAGATCTACGTACCTAAATCAGATACAAAACTACCTAACAATAATAAAATTATTTAACCACACACACCGACACACCTACCTAACCTACCTACTTACATGGAAATTAGTAAAATGTGTCAAAAATTTTTTCTTTGAACAGAATCATCACCAGCATCAACATCATAAGCACCAGAACGAGACCCACCATAAAAATAAACACCACCGTCGCAGTCGCTCTCTTTCGATACATATTACCCCCCAATGCAGTCCCAACAACCACCCTCCGAGTGCCAGCACCGGATCTGGCACAGAATCACATCACAGACCACCAAAAGCTCACCATTCGAAAGATAAACAAGTAATGACACCTTGCAATGCCTCCTGGGGCCCAACTTACATCCCCCCTTCACACTCCTGCTCTAACAATTCCAGGGCTAAAATCAAAGTTAGCAGCAACCAATCGCAATCGTGCAAATCTTATTGCAATAACACCTCAGACTGGCGTCCAAATCTGCCCGCAGAAGAAACCACCGGACACGGACACCGAACATGTCCAATATATCAACCAGAAAGCCAGTCTAATGAGGGCATCAATGCTCATCACTCCCAGCAGCACCCTCAATCACAATCTCACCAAAGCAATTACGTCGAAAATTCTTTCAGTCCAGATCAAGTCATTGAAAACCTGAACCAAGACTTCCGCGTGAAAGCCAGCGTTAAAAGAATTAATGACGAAATGATGGCGCCGCCGTATCACACGTCGACACACGGGGAATGGGGATCAACAGACACTGACATCGACACCGAAAACGAAGGCAACGAAACGGAATCCAGTGAACAAGCACCGGCCCCGACTAATAAAAGGGAAGAAGCTCAAGCTGGAGCTGGATTAAAATCAAATCTCAATCTCAATAATGGTGATGAATTATCGGAACCAGAAACGTCGGGCAACGAAAATAATCCCGAGGCTCAAAATGAGAGTACTACTAATCCGAATAAATCAACCACAAGTTCCCCGTTTACGCATCGAAAATACTTGCTTCACTCCGAAGAAATGATTCAAAATACAAGTCGACTGCGTCAAAATCAAACTATAAACCCGGATGTCCAGCAGCACGGTCGCCGAAGCTCAGTGGTCCAATCACATCCCGACGAGATCGGTTGGGGTCGAGAATATAGTCGGCAAAATCTAGTGGCAAATGAAACACGAAACCGGAGAGCCAGTCTACTACCAGAATTTATCCCGTCTACAGTAAATACTACTGATACTGGTCAGAATAACCAGCCAACAGATAATATCCTACTTTCGTCCAGACCCACCCCAAACCTGTCACCGAATGCTTCGATGAACCCCTTAAATTCGGTCAACTTTACATCCGTTCAAAAACTGCCCAAGCCCGATCGGAAGCAATTACCCTCCAGAAAAAAACGTGACCATCATCACAGTCCCGATAGGAAAGGAACAAAGCACAGGCAGAGACGTAATGACAAGCAGCGTTCAACCAAGAAAAAAGTTCATCGCTCGAACGACAGAAATCATTATGAATCTCAATCATCGACCCCTCCTACTCTTTTCCCATTTCGTAAAACACCGAGTGGAAATTTCAAAATTGAGAAAGATATGGTAAGTTTGCGTATGACGCAGTCGACTTGTATTTTGAATCATTTCTTCTGAATGGAGTTGAATTTGGTTTAATTAAATTTAGATTGCGTTTGAGAGTAAACAAGTGGCAGTGCTGGTGGATGATCGAACGAGAACGCAGATTTCCTTCAAGCAGGATAAAGAATACTGTCCACATAATATTAATCTTCCGCCCCCACCACCACCGATCCCTCCAATGTGTCTCAATGATGACGATGACCCAGATCTAGAAGATTCTCTATCGCCTCACTGCAGCTCAAAAATGTAGAGTAATTTTCTAAATTTTGGATATTTTTATTTGCTAGTTTTTGCACTTTTTTGGAGATTACAGCTGAATTTAATATATGTATATGTACCTACCTATAATATAGGAGACTTAAAAATAAATGCGGAACTGACGATGATGGCCAATATCAGCAAAGCCACTGTGGCCAACAGAAAAATCAAACAAGTAAAAGTTGCTCCCGTAAAAGGATTCCTTTGTCACCTCGTGCTGGTGGTGGTGGTCACTGTCCTAGCCCGTGTCCTGGTCCAGTAGACCAGCGAAAACGTGAAAATCATTGCAATCGACGCCAGGAAGAAATATGCACAAGACCAAATCAAAACAGCAATGAGATCCACGATCAAAACTGTGAGCCACCACCCTGTTGGGATTCACATACTGAGAATCAGTGTCACAATGCGGATGATTTCCTGGAAAGTTTCCACTATAGGCTGCGGCGGGCCATGTAAGCATATAAGCAAACCCTTAATTTTAATTGAAATAAAATTACAGTGAAAAAGAAATGAGCTAAGGCACGCAAAATTTAAAACTTAAAACCTACAGACATCCAGATATGAAAATTATAATCGATAACAAAGAATTTCCCTGCCACTCCATCGCACTGGCTTCCTACTCCAAGTATTTTGACTGTCTCAAGCGACCACGGGAAACAGTTCAACGGGTCTGCTTACCGAAGGTAACACTGTGCTTATGTTGATTTTTTTCCTGATTGAAAAATTAAAATGCGATACACGATACAATTAAAAATAGGACCACGTTTCCCCAGAAGACTTCCCAAATCTAATGGATTGGATCCTTCTAGATGATGAATGCAAACCTAGGGTGATCAGTCAAGAGAATGTGCTCTCCCTCTACGTGGCTGCACAGTACCTGGGTATCCCAGGCCTCAAGGATCACTGCCTTTGCTTCATAAACGAGAAGATTCAAAATGGAGATCCATACATCCTACAAATGTATGAGGAAGCTTGTAGAAAGCCATCTTGTAAAGGCCTCCTCAAGAAATTAACAGCTAAACTAACTGAGCTCTTTCCAACGATTTATAAATCCAGACAATTTCTGTCACTTTGTAAGTTAGATTTTGACCAACAACAAAATTAAGCCTTGCACTGCCCTGCTAAATAAATAAGCCGAAAAGTTAAAATACCTCGGGTGGCTACTTTACAATGTTTTTATGCATGATAGGCCCTGAAGATTTAATCGTGCTTATTAGCTCTGACTGTGTCAGAATACAGAAGTAATCAAAATAAAAGTCAATATGTACAACATTTGTATAGAATTTTCTAATGCAAAACTCGTACGATGGATTAGAATACCTAACTGAAGTAAGTGTATTTCTGAATTGTACCTAAATTACAGTGAGCTTCAAATCTACGACACGGCCGTAAGGTGGTTACTTTTTGACTGGGAAAATCGCTGTCCCTTTGCCATTGAGGTGATGAGCTGCGTCCGCTTTGGCCTCTTGACCCCACTCCAGCTCACACAAATTCAACACTGTACTGAAGCTTGTAATATGCCTGATTACGACTGCATCTTTTCCATACAGGAAATCAAGGACATACTCCAGGAGGGATTAACGTAAGCAATAAAACAACTCAAAATAATATTAACTTACAATTTTTATTCTAAGTTAAATTTGGCTAAACGATAAAATAATGGATTTTCTACCAAATTATGCAGCTACGCAATATTTCGAGAAAATTATAAACTTCGTCCAGCGGAATTTAATAAATGGATCGAGTGCAGTAAAGTCGAGCCTCCCAGAGCGCGGCTTAATGTGGAGGATAATTCAGATATTTTTGTAAGAAACTCTGAGCTCCCTGTTAACTGTAAATTTTAAATCTTTACAGCAATTTTAATTTCATATTTCATAATTTACCTAATTATTGTGTAAATACAGGAATTGCCTTCCAAACCCTCCCTTACTTCTTACCGCAGCTACTGCTTTGAGCCATGCCACAGTCAAGGTCAAGACGAAAGCAGTAATTATTACAATAATTTTAGTACAAATAAAACAAACGATGTAAATTGTACTTCCCCTTTCAAGTGCCATGCTAGCGAAAGCCACATACCCCTACGGGATTCAGCCATAAATTCTCAAAATCCACATGTGCATCGGTCTCCGTCTCCACATGGACATGCGACCCCAAAATCGCCACCAAGAGACACACAACCCCTAACACCATCACACTCTGATCGGCGAGGAAGCAGCTCCGGTTCGACCGCGGCCCACCATGGTTCTTTTTTCCACGGGTCACTCGAACCAGAACCGGAACCGGAACCGGTAACAGACCCACAACACGGAAATTCGCCTGGTTACTATAATACGAACCCGGCCTCCGCATCGGCCACATTCCAGCCCACACCTGACCTCGAACAAGAATTTCAGAAACGGAAAAATTCCAGTGAGAAGAACCCATACAATCATGGTCCAAAACACGCGGAAGCAGCCACCAAAATCCAAGCTCACTTACGGGGCTACCTTGCTCGAAAAAATGTGAAAGCCGCTAAAAGAGCTAAACAAGTGCAAAAGCAATTAGAAGAGCTCGAGATGGAACAAAAAATAGAGAAGGAAGAACAAGATCGGTGGCAACCAACACCTGAAGCACTAAAGTCCGCCCCACCAAAATCAAAGTCCCGTTTGATTCCGGAGAGAGAAGTGATTCTAGTTTTCGGGGGAATGAATCCCCAGGAAGAGTACAATAGTGACAATTTTTCAACTAATATGGACGATGGTGAGAGTGAGGCTAACATCTCAAGCAATAATTGCGCCACCATTTACAGATTTATTCCGGAAGAGAATCTCTGGGAGACTGTGGGTCAAATGCCGGAGCCCAGAAGTCACTGTGGCGTTGTGTACGAGAAGGATTTAATCTACGTTTTCGGTCAGATCAAATAATTTACTATGCAGTCTTAGTTCTGCTTCTGCCTGGTAGTATAGCATCCAACCTTTTCGAAACGACAGTATCGAGTTTTACACCTTTTAAAAAACGTCAATTTCTAGTTTTGGAGTTTTGGCCGTGTTGAAAATGCTAATAGGTAGTTTGTTTTAAACCCTTTTGAAAATGGTTAATTCCTAGTTTTGACCGTTTTGAAAATGCTAATATTTTGTTTTATACCTTTTCGAAAATGTTAATTCCTAGTTTTGACGGTGTTGAAAATGCTAATTACTAGTTTTAACCGTTTTAAAAAACTGGTAATATTTTGATTAGTTGCCTTTTGAAAATGTTAATTAGGCACAAATATCAGTTTTGACTTTAAAAAAAGTTAGTTTGTACTATAATACACTTTTTAAAGCAATCTTTTCATGATTATCCGTTTCCGAACCGGTTAAACTTAAAATAAAATGCAAAACTTACAAAAAAATGATTAAAGAAGTAGTAAATAAAATTAATTCCTGCAGGTGGTACGGATCCTAGGAGATTCACCCCACTCGGAAAGCCTTTCCCAACCTCCACCTGTTGGTCCTTCAACCCTACAACTCTTCACTGGACCACGCATCTGAGTAGAATGAAAACACCCCGGAGCAATTTCGGCTACTGCTCCCACAAGGGGAAAATCTACGTTTTCGGTGGGAAAAATGCAAAGGGCCTCTCTCTCTCCAGCTGTGAAAGGTTTGACCCAGACACAGACAGTAAAGGGTCCCTTGGAACTTGGCAGCCCATTGCCCCCATGCAAGTCTCCTGCATGAGCATGGCTGTCTCAAAATTCGGTGACAAAATCTACATAGTCGGAGGGGTGAGCGCAGTTAAAACGGCCAAAAATGGTAAAAGACCCATCCTCAAAACGGTACAAACTTACAATCTCAAGTCCAATGAGTGGTCCTACGACACCCCTTTGCCCACGGAGCGATGCTACGCTCAGCTGATGCAGATGACGGGACGTGACAATCGACAACTGTTCCTTCTTGGCGGAGCCGGGAAAACTGAGAGGGATGATGAGAGTGCGAGGAGTTTAAAGGAGGTTTTAGCCTACGATGATGGGGAATGGGAACAAGTTGGAAAGCTCAAGAAGGCAAGGCATGGACATTGTATGGTTAAAATGGGTAAGTCAAAGTCAATAGTCAATATTATACTACCCATTAGTTGCCTAACTTTTTTTTTATAGTAATCTAATCTCATGTCACAAGCTTTTGCTCATTTTCATTTTTAACCTATTCGTAACTGGGAAGCCATGAACAGAACGCTTTACAAAAGTGTTTATTTTATTCTACAAATTAACTTTTTCAAAACGGTTAAAACTAGAAACTGGCATCTCTCCAAAAACATTCAAAGCTAATATATAACACTTTAAGAAATGCACTAACTAAAAATCAACATTTCTGAAAAGGTTAAATGAGAAATTACCCTTTTCATAAAAGCTAAACCTAGAAATTACCCTTTTCACAAGGGTTGAAACTAGAAATTACCATTTTCAAAGCGTTGTAAAACTAAAAATTACCCTTTTTACAAGGGTTGAAACTAGAAATTATAATTTTCAAAGAGTTGTAAAACTAAAAACTACAATTTTCACAAAGGTTAAAACTAGACATTACCATTTCAAAAGGATGTAAAACTATACACATAACCTTTTCGAAAAGGTTAAGCCGCCAAACAGAGTTAGAATTCGTATTTAGATTGCTTTAAAAACGGGACAAAAAACTTTACAACTTGACCTCCTGTGCCCTTTAAAACTTTAAATGCATTTAAATTATAGGTAAACATTTTGTGGTAATGGGCGGAGTGAGCTCGGACACCATGGAGCCACTTGACACCGTTGAAATCTATAATACGGAAACGAATCGCTCCTCAACTCGGGTTGCTTCCATGCCTCAAAAACTAACGGGAATGGCAGCAGTTGTGATATAAACTATTAACTATTTTACACAGTGTTATAATTATACCCATGCCATTGCCAAAGTGAATCGAATCTTAGACCTAATTAAAATTACACAATCTAACTAGTGAGCTTAACTAAATGATCGCAATCTCGAATGATTAGTAGTGTAACCTCAGTACCAATTACAATTACCCCCTATTTACCTGTTCAGTTCTATTTCCGTTTGTTTTAATCAAGTTCGTCATCAATCAAGTGAATAAATGAAAATACGTATTTACCTACGTAGGTATACGCTATCGGTACTAAAAATACCTATATACCTTCATTTACTGTGTTAATTTACCAAAACTGCCTATAATTCACAGTACAAACTACAAGTCTACACCAAATTCATATGCAAATGCAGCCAAGAAATATGCATTACTTCACATAACCCAATTTTAGCGCTCATCCTAATTCCGCTCTAAACTACCGTTCGTAAGTACCAATAATTAAATTATTATTAAATTCTTTCACAACCTGTATACATACTAAATGAGGTGGTATGTACTACACTACTGTGATCTCAATACTATGGGCTTCTTTTTAAATAGGACCAGAGTTCCCGTTCTAAATCTATATAGAAACTGAGGCGTCAGGTGCACAAGAACAGTGCACTGCCTCCATTGCACTGGGAGCTACGTATGTACCTAAGTCAGGAGTCAGTAATTCACTCTTTCCCCTGTAACAATAATAATTATTATTCACAACAAAGATCACAAGCATTAAAATCCATGCACCTGCTTATTGCTATTCTACTGAAAGGACTGAATATGTACGTATGCTATCGCTACTTCATCGCATCGTTCCTTAATGTATTATGAACACGAACAAACAAATCTGAAATTTTAATGTTTGCCTTCCTCCTCAACTATGTAATTATTGCGTAAGCTGAGCACACTTGAGAGCACTATACACACTATATGGAAAGGACCAGCCCACAAATGTATGGTAGGTAGGTATCCGCTATCTCGTAATATTTACCTACTTGCTTTATTTACATATGTACACTGTGATTAAATGATTAGCATCATCATGAGTGAACTAATGCTATAAAAAATCTCAAAGGCAAAGGCAAAAAAAAAGGTAAAAACAAAAACATTCAATAGGCCAGAGACACAAAAGCCACGTGAAGTTTACTAGGCTCCGGAATCCAAATACAAATTATACATTTTAAGAATCAGAACACGCAATCGCCACACCAAATACAATCAGAGGTTGAATTGCCATTGCCGGCACTGAAATAAAATACAAAACGTGCTATCAAAACTAATACATTATAAATTATAATAAAGTGTATTATTATGTATTACAATAAATTAGTATTATGGAGCACACACACACACAAAATGTCGTTATCAGTCAAATAAGTTTGACATAAATTGTGCAACTGTAACATTACACTTACACAGCTTTGAGCTGTCTGTATACTGCTTGAGAAAATTTCGCAGACAATTTCCTATGCTAATACACATATACTATACGTCACTAATATTTAATTTTAGAATTCAAAACTATCCTACTAGGTATGTTGAAACAGGCGCCTAACAGCAAAGAAATGGGAAATGCTAACATAGGTAATTGGCGTAAATAACGAGAAAACGTTTAGGGAAAAAAATTACGTTTCGACAATAATTTGTCCTTTCTCTGTCAAACGAGGTGATGTCAAAATATGGCCATACTCTCGTATTTTTTGAAAAAACAACATTTCCAACCTTACACAGATAAGTAGTAGATCGTCAATCGTGAAGCTAGGTCAGTAATATATAATGCAATTATCTATGATCACGGGCACACGCCGACGGGACGGCACTTGATCTGCCTGCACTGACTCAGTATTTATATGCACTATGCACCTGCTAAATAGTTGAGCAATTTGTAAGAACGGTCATTATTTCTGGGTCTCTTGTGGGCTGTTGCTGTTGCTGTTACTGCTGTTCTTGAAAAAAAAACATGAAATTGATTTTGCTACCAACACCAAACACTAACACTCAATGAGCTATGACTGGCTGGGACTGTGATTACCCTTCGATATAAAAAAAACACTAGGTATATAACTAATGCAATTACTACTATAATAGAATATAGAGTACAATAGAAGGAAGGCAAACTAAACACGATCAGAGATCACTATAGGTAGGTCTATAAGAGTAAATGTAGGTAAGCGGTTAGCGTTAACAATTAACAATCTCTAATATTACATAGGTACCTATATATATCATATGTACAACTGAGCTCACAGCTTCTGATCTGCAATCTAAAGTGTAAAGTGAATAATTGGCAATTTGTGTATAACCGCACCACATTTCTCTTTAACCGTTGAACAGTTGAACTACTTTCTGAAAAAAGTAACAATTAGTAGCAAGTATATACATAGATACATACCTACCTACCTAGGTATGCATTTAAAACGTGCATTATACGCATTAAGTAGTTGAAGCTCAATACCACAGTCATAAATAACCAAACATCAATTTCGTGATCGTATAGGGCAATAAATCCGTAATATATTGCTTATTCGTCGACAGTTTTGAAACAAAACGTCCTATCTACAGCTCAAAAAAATGAAACAAATACCTAGGTAATTCTTTTCTAAAACGGTGCAAAGAAGAATCTACTTTTCCTTGAAATTCTGTAAAGATTTCTCGTTAGGCCGTATTTTACAATATTTTTAAAATTAACTAGTATATTTTTTTTAAATGGTCCACAAATTGCAGTTTAAAATCCTTCAATATAAATTACACTTGAACACTTTGCTTTAAAATACTGTCCCTGAAACGAGTCGAGTATCAAACGAAAGTATTTTTGATAAATCGAAAAGGAATAACAACAATTGCAATAATTTGCATGTGCAAGCTAAAGATCATTCCAGCTATGTACTTTCTAGAAACTGCACTGTTGGTATTGTAGAGTTAGATCGAGTTACGCAGTTTTGTATATATTTACATCACTCTCTAATAAATAAGAGGCTTATAATTTTAGCTCATTAGCCCTGCCATTCGGCATTCCCAAGTCTCCGCAAGTCTCTACATCTATCCTTTAAATAAACAAAAACAAAACAAAAAAAAGTGTCAGGGCTGCTCGTATAATATATATGGAATTTGAATTTTAATCTCTCCACATTCTACAAGAGTATAACAATGACTGCAGGATTATGTATTATTGTAAAGGCCTCATTGTAGCCCTAATCGAGTTAGCATAGATCGTAAGTATGGAATGCATTTGCTTTGTTTAATTTGCTATATACATACCTATCTATATATCTATAGCCTATGGCTCAAAGCAACTCTTGTTAATATATTAAAATATCCATAGCTGTACACTCTAACTCTATACTTAGATCTTTTGTAGGTAATTATAATTACATGCGTAATTATTATACGTTGGCATTTTTACGTCTACTACTCTCTCTCTCTCTCTGTACACTGCACTGTACACTGAACACCCTGACATTGTAAAACTGTAAACAATAGCAATGCATTATCAATGCCCTTGCCACAAAAAAAAATGTAAACTTGGAATATTTTATTGGAAATTACATTTTTATCCAAAAATTTTCAAGTACACAAAAAGAGATTAACGAAATGCTAAACTATAAAGCTATAGGCTATAGATATAAACATAAACAATAATTAAATTAATTTTGCACTACCTTTATCATGTCTCTACGCAATCTCACTATTCACGCTTAGCTATCACGATGCTGCTGGCTTAAATCACTGACAGACGGCTAAAAACACTACATAATTATAATCCCCTGCGTATCACACACTAATACTATAAATTAATTGTAAACAGAAACAGACACCAATAGCAAGACCGAGACTGACCTTTATTAAAAAATAGTACAGTAGAAATATCGGCAATCGACCTAAACATCGCCGCACACACGCTTCAAAGTAAAAATAATACCTAGGTACTTTAAAATGGGATACATACCTGATGTACGTAAATTGTAATTAGATAGGTATACCTATACCTATTGCTTTTATCGCTTCATCTGTAGGATGTAGAAGTTATTTGGAGGTATAAATCAAATTATAAAACCATTGGAAATTAATTCATGTCCAACAATGTGTGACACCAAAGCGTTGATGTGGTTAGTCTAGCAGAACAGTGACAGGGTGCAGTTTACAATTTACAGTTGCTGTATTATTACAGAATTACAGCCCAAAATAATTACCTAGACGTTTTTTTCTCTTCTAAACTTGTCCATAGTTCTTGACTACTGACTACGGCTAGTGTGTGGCTTGTTTATTAACCTTATTGCTACTGGGAAACCACGCAAACAGTGCTTTACAAAAGTGCCTTTTCTAGAAATTAAACTTTTCAAAAGGGTCAAAACTAGAAGTAACATTTTCAAAAGCATTCAAAATCAGTAACTAAGACTTTCAAAAAATGGTCAAAACAAGAAATTAACTAGTATTGTAAAAACGTCAAAACAAGAAGTTAACATTTTCAAAAAGGTCAAAACAAGAATCTAGCACTTTGAAAAATGTCAAAACAATAAGTTAACATTTTCAAAAAGGTTTAAAACAAGAAATTAACACTTTCAAAAATGTGTAAAACAAGAAATTAACACTTTCAAAAAGGTGTAAAACAAGAAATTAACACTTTCAAAAATGTGTAAAACAAGAAATTAACACTTTCAAAAAGGTGTAAAACTAGATATATGTAGTACCGTTTCGAAAAGGTTAAAATCCATGGGTAAATATAAGGGCATGGAATTTGGAATGGCACAGTATGGTATCTTTTTACCTCTTTCTTATTTTGGTCCAACCAACAACACTGCACTGCTTTAGCATGACCATGATTTTGGTACAGCAATAATGGCGAATAGTTGATAGTGCTACGGTAAAGTGCAAAAAGTTCATTTTACAATACTGCACAGTAGAATGTACAGTAATATTTAGTAGCACTATAACACTATATATTATGATGGCCGACGGCTGTATCTATGTATGTATACATATGTACATATACTTTTTGCCTAGGAATTCTTCTGCGTTCAGTAGTGCTCATGGTGATGGATTTAGGTCACTTTCAATTGATAAAATAATTATTATTAATTTGTTGTTGTAATTTGCAATAAGCAATAATGAATAATTACTATTAATATACCTATGCACGCCTATACGTACATTTCTTTTACTGATACCCACATAACTAACTGGTTATGGTTATGACATGCCTTTACTAGTTAGTAAGGCTTGACGGCTTGATTTGACTACTTGACTTGATTTGGAATAAACTTTTTTTTTACGTATGCGGTCTTCGGCATGTAACTACTACTTACTACACAGTGTACAGTAAACAAACCATTTACAACCGCTAATCAGTTCAGTACAGAACAGACACAAACTACAACTACATTAAGGAAGAGAAAAATATTACAAAATTCATTGATTAATTTTGTTACTACGCCAGTCGCCAGCTAATTATTGTAATTATTTCCAATTTTCCTTTATAATACACTGAATACACTCCTACTTTTCCTACTGAGTTAATTTTGGCAATTTATGTGCAAATTTCCCCCAAATGCCCAAATCGTTCAAGGGCCAACAAATGAAAGCAGTATCTATGCTTCTATGTGACCAAGTTTCAAACCGTCAAAGTAAGAAATATAAACTTAAGTTACGAAAGTTAGTACGGTAGCCCATTTAGCCACAACGGCAACAGGCACCATTGACTCTGTACTATCAATTAAGATTATACATTTCATACAAAATTGGAACAAAAAACTAATTAATCGTGCCAATAAGTTAACTATTGAATTCCTAAATTATTTACGCTGCTCTTGATTCAAAGTAAATTGAATGATACAAAAAAAAACGGGGAAAAATACAACAATAATAATACCTAATAATAATTAAACTACGGACCTATTACCATTATCCTTTATTCTCCATAATACATTATTTGTAGGTGTTAAATGACTTTCTAATTAAGCACTCATTAAACAGCCAGCCGCAATAGCAATTCATACACATACAAAGACACAGCACAGCTTTTATTAGCAGGACGCAGTGCAGTTAAATCTATTTTTAAAAGAAACAGAGCGAGCTTTATAATGTACCTAGGTAACTATTTAATTATTCACACTAGCTTTCAATTATTTTGAGTAAGTGGAAACAAATAAACGTAGCTAAATGAGTAGCAGCGTATCTGTATTCTTCTTGAATCGAGCATCGAGCCCTTATAGTCTATAAAGTAAACAAATTGTAATTGACACATTATTTGTTAGTGAATAATCTCTCTTTCGACAGTTTTGGAAAGTAATTAAAAAAAAGCCTGGTACTAAATAATTAATAGAAATAGAATGTGCTTCTGGCATCTGGCCTGGTCGTTGGTCCTACACAATAAATCATTGCCTAGCTGCATCCCTGGCTTTTCACTTCAGTTCTATTTTGCGGTAGCTTGAAGCTTGAACTTACGATTAGATTATACTTAATACTTAGTTAATGGTTAAATCAGCTCCTATTCTCTTATTGAGTGTTTATCAGTCAAAACAAACCGCAACGCCAAGAGCACTTCAATAAGAATCTGCCCATTGCACTGCACTACTGCACTCTTTCTTGTTCATTAACGTACCGTCGGCTATAAGGCTAATACCAGTAGTAAATGGTAAATGGCGATTTAAAATTTTAAACTAGGTTAATTATTTCCGTGTTTGATTGTCCGGCAAAAGACATAGGACAGGAGGAGGAATAGAAATGACAAAAGCCCATACACATTATGCATTATAATGAATATTTTTTTTTTGTAAGTGAAACTCTCTATCAGGTTCGAGTATCGAGTATCGCATCTCGTATCTGTATCAGAGTGACCAAAGTCAAAATGTCGAAGCGACCGACAGAATAGGGCATAACTGCTTTACTACATATGTACATAGAACAGGCTATCACAAAATTGTATCAAACAGCAGACTGCAGGCCAAGCCAAAAGCCAGACCACATTAAGGACCCAGCCACCGTCCGTCTATCTCGTAGAGCATAAAAAAATCTTCATGTTATTCTAGATTGTATTAAGATTTCCTCTCGCCTCTAACCATCAAACCGTATCAATGAATAAAATCCTAACGCCGTCAATAAAATCCGCTTGTGCTTCTCAAAACAAAACATGTCTACACACACATACAACATACCTACGCATTATTATAGCACTTCGTAAGTTTGTACGGATGGATACATAACAGTAGAGTTATAGTTAGCAATCAAGTACGAAGCATATGGCGACGGAAATATTATTATATCATCGTTAAAGTTAAAAGCTGAAAATATACAAGCTATGCTTTATCGTTAAAACTAAAACAGAAACGAATGTTTACGAAAAGAAGGTGCAAAAAGTAATACTGACACAGTAATGTGATGTACATAAATAAGATTGTTTTGCACATCTTGGAATCTCGCAAATCTGTTCGGAACTCGGAAACCATGGAAGGAATGCTTTACAAAAGTGTTTAGTCTACAATCTACAAATTAATACTTTCACAAACGTCAAAACTAGAAATTACCATTTTAAAAAAGGGCAAAACTAGGAAACTACACTTTCAAAAAGATCACATCAAGAAAATCACTATTTTCAAAAACATGCAAAAGTAGTAGCTAACACTTTTTAAAAGGTCAAAACTAGAAAATAACACTTTTTAAAAGGTCTCAAAACTAGAAAATAAAACTTTCAAAAAGATCAAAATCAGTAACTTACTTTCAAAAAGGTCAAATCTAGCAATTTACACTTTTAAAGAGCTCAAAACTCGAAATTATCATTTTCCAAAAGATGTAAAACTAAACACGAACACAACGAAAAGATTAAATCATGTTTCTAAGCTCTTGATACTGTAAATTTTATAATTTGCAAAATCTGCAGAGGTAATGCAAAGTGGAATGAACGTTCACAAACTTTTCTCTAACTTACTAGTGCACAGTGATTTATTCGAACAATAAATCGGAAATTGACATATAAAGGAAAGAACTGCTTCCTAATTGTACTTCTTCTATTCCATTCGATTTTCCACCATTGCATTGCCTTGTTGTCAATGGGATGTGCAGTTTTGTAGTAACAAAACTCAAAGGGTAGTTATTATTCAAGCGTTCTGTCTGTAACTATCAAATTTATTTGACAGCTTTACACAGAATACAAAGCAATTCTACACAATAAGCCAGTCATATGAAGATGTTATTATTCACAAATTCACAGCACACAGCAGGCAAAATATTCTATCCGTGTTTCTCCAACCTCGTGTTTCAAACCACGCAAAGACCCACTTTGCACCTCAGCACACGCCGCATCGCATCGTGATCGTGACTGCTAATAACAACTAAACACATGACTGAAAGATGCAGTTGACGTGAATTTACTGACTCCATGTGAAATAAAAGGACAATAAAATACGAACAACTAATAAAACACCAAGAATTGAGAATGTAGCTTCGTGTCATTTTGTATGCTAGCTCTTTGTCAGCTGACAATAAATTACATACAAAATGAACCTACGATGAGGCTTTATCATCTTTTGCATCAACATTAACGGAAGTTGTACGTATGTCTGCCAGAAAATTATATAATTAAATTTGAATCGTAGTACATATTCTTTACTTTGCCTCTTTTGTCATATTTCCAGGCTTTGGCTTCATTTGTATGTTTTTGACATTATGGCCACACTTTTGTCTTCAAAAAACCAAAACAGAAACAAAATACATACATGGTACCTCGGCATCTACCTATTAGATAATTTCATACTAAGGTTTTAGAAACTTTTTCTTTTAAATAATGTTTCGTAATTTTCAAAATGTAAATAAGGGAATAGATAGGAAGGCAAGTACATACATATCTATTGGAAAGTCTACGCTGCGCTGTCAATGTCAATAATAGTTCTGATAACACGCCACGCTCCGTTAGCTCAATTAACAGATGAGTTATTTATATTTATTTATCTATGCGAAGCGAGGAAAATGATATTTTCAATGCTACTTTTATTTAAATATATATCTAATACTAACCATAACTGATAATATACAACGCTACAATAATCCAACACTAATAATTATAATTATAACCTACCTAGGTTGGTAGGAAGGTACGTACGTTTAAAAAATTTCCCTTGACACAAAAAAAATCCGAGGCAAAAATATTTAATTCCTGGCTACGGTTGCATTTCTGCTCAAGTATTATTATTGTGACTAATTATTACTGTTGTTTTAACAAGCGTTTTCAATTTCAATGTTTCCTTTCATGACTTCACGAGGGAGTGCGTGAAGAATGGTGGAACTATAGAGACGCTGCTCGAAGTAGTGAAATCAGAATGTACAGATAGATATATACTATACAATAATAATAATTAACAACTGTCACTGCAACTAATTGCACAAATGTATATTAGCATGGACATTAATTATAATTATAATGTAATGCAGAGTAGCACGTATAAGGGGGCTAGTAAATCTTTAACTTGAAACAAACGGAGAGATTAGGAGACCGAGGCTCACTCATCATGTCATCAACTATCAACAATACATCAGCTTGACTTCTAGCTTCAAAAAAAAAAACTTTTACCAAAATCAAAATTAAATACGCTTTAACAAGACGTCGAAGTCATGCCATGCCATATTTTAAAAGAGAAACCGTTAATTTTCCTTTTTTTTCTTCTTTAGTACACTACATACCTACCTGCGGACCTACACAGCATGGACTTTGAAAAAAAAATATTAAAAAGTTTTTATGCTTTGCTAATTTTAATTGCCTACCAATCTAAAAACAATGGAATATTTACGCGGCCCTCAATTTGCAATGAAAGTAGGGGTAATTATAAAAAAAATAAGTAGAAAACATTATTAATACATTTAAATGTTACAACACAACCATTCTTTATCAGGTGCAAAACGCAGTATCTACAGCAAAGCATGGGGCGAAAATAAAATCCACTTGCTTTGAAAACATGGAACTGAATGTTTACGACATTTAAAAAAATAATGTGGAAATCGTTTAGTAGCACAAATCAAAATGACTGGAAGTATTAAAAGTGGCTCTTACATCATATGGCGGAAATAACGTCGGCATCGACTCCATCTTTCACCGGAGTTCCTTCCAGGCAGTCCAGTGGCTTTAGAAGATTGGAACGAAAAACAATTGTAAGTACACTTCCACTATGTTGTGTTTTTTTGTAAACTGTAATGTATCTTCGAATACCAGATTGTAAATACCTATAGTATCCCACTTCACACAGTGTTAATAGCTTTAAAATATTGCTAAATAGCTCGAAAACCAGTTGTTTCACTATTAAACTTTAAAATGTCAATTAAGATTGACTCTGATTGACGTGGCGTTGTTAACGTTCACTAGAATGACAAACTGCCGGAATGGAACTTTGCTTGACTTTTCTGTTTTAAAAACTATCCAATGGCGCACCAGAAAAAGTAAAAATACAGGCAACAGTTTTTAACAATTTGTTGACAAAGGTGATCTTGGTCTTGGCATGGCATGATGCCCGTCTATTTGAATAAAGTTCCTTGTGTCCGATCCCTAGAATTTGCATAGATAAATAAATTATTATATTGTATACGTATTTTGTGCTGTTATTACAAGTTCCGCTTCCGCCCCTCTTCTAGCCACTTAAATTCAACACAACATTTAACATTCAATTCACAATCCAAGAGTAGAAAAGTGTAGGTACCTATTTAAATATATACCATTATATATACAAAAAAAAATACAAAATAAGCAAGCCAGCGCACTGCTATCAGACACTGACACACAAGCACAGCAACAATAATGCAAATGTGTATTTCGAAGAAATATAATTGATAGGCCGATGATAAGCTCAATAAAAATAAGTTGTAAAAGTTCTTCCAACTAGCCACCGAGCCAACTATGCTATGTAGTGATAAGCTGTCTACTGACCTGCCCGTCCGTGCATTGAGCATGCTGACAGACAACAGACAGACCTGCTGCTTCGACAATTGTGCACTTACTCTTTCATGTTTTCTAAAGGACCAACTACTCTGTACTAACTAACAGTATATTGTTACTGTTGGCAGTAAAAGAACAGCAAAAGAAGAATACTCGATCCCTTATCAAAGATGTATAATTTTCCCTAAACTTACGGCGGATATACCATCAGCAAACTTACAACCTACCCTACAGTTACAGTCTATCTAGTCGAATTAAAAGGCAAAAGTATGCGTAGCTCACGAGGAACGATCACAAAAAGAGCAAGCCAATCATTATCGAATATGTACATAGGTACATGTAGTTAGTTTTCGAATTGATGTCAAATGCTGAACGCTGCTGAACGTAAAATATTCTAAAATGTACAATAAATTGTGATTTTTATACTCGTGCACATGCATCTTCTCTCTTCTTACGTTTATATCGATGCAGAAGTCGAGGGTTTTTGAGAGTGTTGGATCCTTCCAATTATCATGTAGCTCGTCAAAGGAGTCTTCCTTCACCTCTTAAAAGTTGGTACTAAATAGTGTATCTTTAACTTCTTCAAAAAGTTGACCATATGCGAGCATTCACAGGTCGCTATAGTACTACGGCAACAGTTACTTCTTCGATTCATTCAGTTCTTGACGAAGTTCCGCTACCGGGCTGTCTTTTCTTGTTGCTTGACTGGATTTAATTTTCAGACTTGACTTGGATTCGATTCTACTCGAGTGCAGTAAGTCAGTAGGTAGATAGTAGGTACAGTAATCCCGTCATCCGACGATACGAACAGCGGATAAATAATACATGTCATGTCACTTGATTCACGGTTGACCGACAGCCAACAATGCAGCAAAGAGTTTCCTTTATTTATGTTTGTTGACCGGCTTCTGTGTTCCCTCCCTCTCTGCAGATTCTCACAAAATCTGTAAACAAACCATGAGAGTCACTTTTTATTCAATTATGCAAATGTAAACAAGTTGTTCCAATAGTTCAATAGTTGATAGTCAATATTGCACCTTGATTCTCATTATTCAGTCAGAAAGCAACGACCAATACACACGAATAACGAACAATGAATTACAGCACAACCAAACATACTAATCGTAAGTCCATTAAGTATTTAAGTATGCACAATGCAAACTCTACATTATTGTATAAAAAAAAATCTTCGATCATGAATTTCGAATGTCGATACACCATTAGCTAACCGTTTCTATTGAATTTTTAAAAAACTACTCCATCATTAGATGATTCAGTCCGTCCCCGTCACAGTCACATGCATTCTTCCTTCATCCTTAATTTATTCTCGTTCACGCTAACTTGGTTACAGTTTTCTGACAACCTTTTTTTTCCTTCTTCCCTTACCACTTACACCTTCAACCTGATTCTGTATGTATTTACTATCCTACTTGGGAAAATTGCAACTTTTGTTTTATTACTTGCGAATGTTGAAAGTTATATCGCTTCCAAATCTGAAGAAATCGTCTATCACCGTCTATCGTATCTGCTTGACTTGACCACAGACGACAAATGACGAATGACAAATAATAATTCACATTGCAAATTGAAAACTAAATCAGGTAGACAGGCCAGCGATATTATTACAAAAAAAAACAAAAACGTGTCAAATATAGGTCTTAAGAAAAGTAGAAATTCCGGCCTTCTACTTTTACGTATGTAAATATTAAATCGTTTGCATCGATGAAAAATGTCTCCTAATTTTCTTGAAAGCAAAGTGACCGGTCTCAATTTTTTCGATTTAACGTTAAATCGCTCAACTGTTGGTATGAAACGCGATTTTGCACTTTTTAAA